>JAPZDY010000395.1:0-10450 GCA_029783645.1 Ctenochaetus hawaiiensis | reverse complement strand
GCTAAAATTGCGGAAAAGTGGCGGTGATTGGACAAAATTGCAAGGTCGCGCAGAATTCACGGAGATTGGTTGAATTTCTGTTAATTGTTGCGATCACAACATCGCGAATTCCTGGAGGGACTGATTCATTTATAATCCTATAAAATATTTTGTATATTCAGCTGAGAAAAGCAGCTGTGTTTATATCTGAATTTAGACAATCCAGCAGCTTGTTTAGATTTTCTCTGTTTAAATGTCGGCTGAAGATGAAAAACTGAAACTGATTTAATGTTGGTTTAAACTCTTAAACTTTGTAGTTTAATTCAATGAATCGTTTGGTTTCTGTGTGCTGACCTGCTGGTGCAGCGAAGTGGACGGTGTATCGACCCCTCTGAGTGTGGAAGCTCCTCACGCTACTTTTCACTGAGGGTGAAGATGAAGATGCTGCTGCTGCTGCTGAAGATGATGAAGATGAGGCTGTTAATGATGAAGATAAGGAGTCAGAGGAGGCGACAGTGAGGAGTTTCTTTCTCTCCTTCTCGATGTGCTTCATCAGCAGTGGAGCCATCTTGTCTCCTCTTCCTCCTCGTGACAGAGTCTTCCTCAGCAGCACAGCCTGGGCCTCCCGCAGACTGACACACACACACACACACACACACACACACACACACACACATCTTAAACATGATGAAATACAGAAAATAAAACACAAATGAGGCTGAAAACTCCAAACACTCAGAGGAATGAAACAAGTTTGTAGTTTTAGCGCCTCCATGTGGCAGAAATGCCCTTTGACATGTTTTTCTTTTATTAATTTCTTTTGTTTTTTTAAGTATTTTAAAAGTTTTTTCTTTTCCAAACAACCTGTAAATTTAACTTTGAAAGCACAAACAGAATAAAACTGATGTCTCATTTTTACAGAGAAACTTTGCGAGTAAACAAGAAGCCGAGCAGACGAGTTGGATTAACTTTGAGTAAACGATGATGAGCAGGAACGGAAGTTTGGCTCAAATCGAGTGTTAATCCTACGACAAATGGAGCAAATCAAGCAAACATCGTTAGCTTGTCGAACACCCACAGTGCTGTTTTTATCCTCTGAAGAAACTTGGATGCTGTTAAAGTTCAGCCTGAAGTTTGTGACTCAGTTCTGCTTTTTCACTCTGACAGCAACGAACCCTGAAGGTCGAGGTAACTTTTATCAAACTCAACTCTGACTCGTCCTCGTTAAATCAAATTAAAATATTCAAAGGGGAAAGCTAGAGTTACAAAAACTTTAATCTTTTTAATTTAATCACATTTAATGACAGTATTTAACAGCTTTATGTTTCACATTTTATTAGCAGAGTTTTAACATTTGGATCATTTCTACACTGGCAAAGTTACTTTATAGTTTGTTACTTAATTACATACTTTATTAAAGATTTACTTAGTTACTTATTGGCTTTATACTATTATTATTAGTTTCCCCATAGAAGTAAAAACAAAGCGGGAGATTAATGAGGACAAACATCAGAGAAACATCCAACAACATGATTTAAAACACATAAATAAATAAAACTGATAAAGTTGGAACAAACAGAGTAAACGCTGAGAAGAGATTACCAGGTTAGCAACAGTAACTAAGGAGGACGGCTTGAACAGCTGTGAGCTAAAGATCAAAATATGAAGTTCAGACAGGATTAATGAGTCGCTGTCGTCGAGTTTTTATCGACTGGTGTGAAGAGTCTGCAGGAATGTTGAGAAACGCTGGAAAACGGCAGAGTTCTGTTTGTCTGGCAGATAAACTGTCTGAAGGAAAGATTTAAAACGACCTTTAACGGTGGGATGAAACGCAGCGTCGACCTGCTGCAGCTCAGATTCATCTGAGAGTCGAACACACACTCAACTGAGAGTCGAACACACACTCTGAGACGCTCTGATGCAAGTTTATTTCTCATTCCTGAAAGTTACAGCTGCTGCTTTGTTCAGAGATGTTCGCTGTTTGTGAGCCACACAAAGACTGAGGAGATGTGAGGAGATGTGAGGAGATGTGAGATGATGCGAGGAGATGTGAGGAGATGTGAGGAGATGCGAGGAGATGTGAGATGATGTGATGAATGTGGTGGAGAAGAACAGCGACACGTTCGTGTTCAAACAGCATCGAAGCATCAAGTTAAGTTCATATTTGTTCAGGAGACCAACAGATCAGATCAGGAGGCTTCGTCCTGTCGATCCAACGTCTCATATCTGAAACACTTTGACATTCATGAGCTCCAGAGGCTGAATCCTCCTGACTCTGATTATCCTCTTACATGACCTCCAGCGCCACCATGTGGTCAACGTTAATGTGTTTGTTGGAACCATCTCACTAATTATTAGGCTGATTTCTTATTCGGTGCAGAAATGACGTTTGTCTGGAAAAACAAGGTGTCAGTTCTACTTCAAAAGGATCTTCAAGAAACACGTTTAAATTCAATTTAATTAATTATCACATTGATTTTTTTCCTCCAGATGGTTCGAAGTCTGTGAGGGTTGTGTGAACTTCTTCAGGTCAGAGGTCAGAGGTCAGAGGTGTTAAAACATCTTCTGAGCTCAACACAGATGGATAAAACACTGCAGTCTGCTGGAAGAAACTGCATTTCCCAGAATCCCTCCGGAGCCCAGAATCAGCTCCCTGTGGTCAGTTTTCCCACAGTCTGTCTTGACCCCGGCTCTGACCCCCGACCTCCACGACCTTTGACCTCTGACTCTGTGATAGTCTGATTGTTCAGAGTGAGGAGACTCGGAGGAAACTTTCACACGCTGACGGAAAAACCTCGACCACATCTGACGTCTTTTAATTTGAGCTTTTCAACATGATTGTGGAGGAAAGTTTGAAGTATCCTGATACTTTACTGCGGTTAAAGTACTAATGTAATATATTTATTTAACAGTGAAATATGTCACGATATAAATAAATTAAAAGTATTTTATAATCTTGAATCAAAATAATATCACACATGGTTTTCAGCTGACAGAAGGGGATAAGAAACTGTAATCTAACGAGTAACTAGTAACTAAAGCTGTCAGACAAATGCAGTGAAGTATAAAGTATAAAGTAAAGGTGTAGTGGAGTAGAAGCAGAAAGTAACTTATAGTTTTTAATTCTAATTTTTTGTGTAATTATTTAAAGACCCACAAACATGTAGAGTGCCTGTAATCAGAGTAAAGTACAACGTTTACAGAGTATTATCAGGAGAAGAGCTCCACCTGCTGGCCAACAAGGACACTGCAGGTTTATTTAGTGTTATCATCATGTACATTAGTAATTTTCCTGATTATACTTTACTTTCTTGTACTTCACGTGTTGAATGCAGGGCTTCTACTTGTAACAGAGTATTTATACAGTAAGATAAAAGTACTTTTACTTAAAGGATCTGAGGATTTTAATGTGTTTATGTTAAGTTTACTCTGAAAAGTAACTCCAGTTGTCATGTAACGTGAAGTTAACAACATGTTCCTCTGAAATGTTGCAGTCAAAGTATCAGGACAAAAATACTCAAGTAAAGTTTGAGTACTTTTGAAAGATTCTTTGAGGAGGAAGAGGAGTCGTCTTACCTGAGCGGCTGCTTCTTCGCTCCTCCGTTCTTCACCTCCTTCTTCACCTCCTTCTTCTCCTCCTTCCTGAGGAGTTCAGACTCCAGAGTTCTGATCTCCACTTTCGTTCTGTCTTCTGCTTCAGAATCAGACTCTGGATGTTCTTCTTCACCTCTGGAGCTCCAGTTGGACTCCAGACTTTGGATGTCAGAGGCTGTTAATCTTTTCACCATCTTTGACTCTGAACCTGTTGATGGTTGAAGGAAGTTTTGATCTTCTGTCCTGAAGCTCTCGTTAACGTCTGCCGGTACTTTTCCTTCAGACTCTGGATCCAGGCTTTTCTTCTCCTGTGTCTCTGAAGCTTCCTTTGGTTCTGAATCAGACTTCATGCTTGAAGTTTCTTCTGGTTTGACCCCTCTGAGCTCAGCTGTGACCTCCTCGCCCTCCTCTGTGTCTCCTTTCAGGAGCTGCAGGTTGTTAAACTCGACTCTTGGTTCCACCTGTGGACTTTTTGAGGAGGCCTGGTTCTCCTGCAGGAGGAACGTCTTGGGAACAGCTGGTTTGTCTTCAGTTTTCATGTTTCCAGACTTCACAGGACCAGAGTCTGTGGTCTCAGCGTCCTGCTCTGTGTTGGATGGATGCAGGACTGGTTTGCTGCTGGTTGTCGGTGGAGCAGCTGATGTTTCTCCACCTGTGAGGACTCTCATGGTCCTGATGATGCTCTGAGCAGGTCTGCTGGCCGCCTCCAGAGGCTTCAGGTGTGGGATGCTGCTGGGCTGGATGGAGAGCGTCGCCGTGGGAACCTCACAGCGGTAACCATGGAAACCTCGTCGGCAGACGCAGCGGTTAGGCTGCCGACACACGCCGTTGTTATGGCAACGAGGAAAACACCTGGCTGCAAGAGGAGACAAGGAAAGAAGGCAAAGAGAGAAAGAGAGGAGGAGAGGAGGAGAGAAGGGGAGGAGATGAGGAGGAGGAGGAGAGGACAGGAGGAGAGGAGGAAGGGGAGTAGAGGAGAGGAGAGGAGAGGAGAGGAGGAAGAGAGAGGAAGGAGGAAGAGAGAGGAAGAGAGGTGAGAAAAGGCTGTAAGGACAGGGGGAGGGGGAAGAGAGGCCAGTCTAGGGCTACAGAGAAGGCAAAGACACGTCAGTCATCAGACCACCATCTGAAACACACACACACACTCACACACACCCTGACATCAGAAGGCATCAGGCGTCAGTGGAGAATGTGTGGATGTTGGATGAAAGCACAACACATCTCCCAGCTCCATGCACGCACTGAACTGTTGGCCATCCCCCTACACACACATGCACACGCACACATCACACTTACACACACACATCACCCAACAGCTTATGTATTTTTCAACAAAATGAGACCAGGGCCTCTCATAAGAAATATTCATAAATAAATATGAGCAAACGGACTCATAAAAGAAGAGAACAGGGATGTATAGATGTCTCTGCCTTCAGTCTTTACATTTATAAAGCCATACAATAAAAGCCTCTGCCCACCGACTGCAGCATGCTGCCCCTCTGCACCCCACATCTGCAGAGAAAAATGAAAAACAACAACAAAATGTCAAAAATATGCCGGAGCTGCCAAGACAAACATACAATATTATGCACATTCATTAAGTGCACAACCGAAAGCGTCTGGTGGAAGTTGTGTACAGATGTATTTACTCTATATGTTGCTGTAACTACATATCTATGTCCTGGAGGAAGCATTATGCCCACCCAGTGAAACTAATTTCCCCTCTGACGACAGAAAAATGCATCTTCCTTTAAAGCCACAGCTTGAGAGTTTTCCACATCAGATCCTCGAGTCATTTCTGCTCTTGTCAATCCTGCAAACTTTCTTATGTAAAGAATAGTTAGGAGTTGATTTATGATTTCATAAGACAGGACACAAAGCTCTTTAATATTTCAGAGAGGATGGCAGCAACATGAGCCCACAAGGGGTATACTTTATAACTTTCCAACACTGTATGCATGAACGGAGGGAACGGAGGGAACCGAGTGCCCTCAGATCATCAAATGACGCTTGCTTTTTTAGTTGTTTTGCTTTTGAGCAAATTGCTGATTTTATATCCTTTAAAGCCTCTGAGCATTTCCTTTTTCACCACCGCAAGACCCTTGCAATCATTACTGCTGGTTGTTTCACTCACTGTGAGCCGTCACAATCATGTTGGAGGCTCTAGGTTTTTGTGGCCCAAAAGGTCCACAAAGATGTCTGCTTTTCCTCTGTTACTGGTTGAGGTAGTGTGTGTCACACTAGATAAGGGGATGACAAATATGTGATTGCATCCATTTTTTCCAATTTTTAGCAGTATCAATATTTTATACAATCTATAATTGTAAATTCAGCCAGTTTAAAAAGTATCCTGATAACAACAGAAGCCTGAAGAAAGCAAAGGGTTTATTGGCTTAACTTAGTATGAAACAAAGCAATACATGTTAGCTTGTTAGGTTACTTAACAAAATAACATTATGATGATTAGAACGCTCCCTTTGACCAAGAAGATCAAGAAGTTTGGTTGTCTTTTTGAGGGCCAACTTTTTTTTATTATTTTTTAAGTTTGTCTTAATCTGCACTTCACTCATCTTTGACAAAATCACTTCTATAAAATTGGCATTTTGCTACCTTTTTGTCGACAGGTTTCTCAGCTTTGGAGGATAACGAAGGTTCACATTCAGCACCTCAGCATAACGAGCTCTCTGTGTCAGCAGAGAGAAGTTACTGCAGGCACACTGACCAAAGATGTTTGTGTTCCTGTTCAACAGGTGTTTGAAAAACTGATCACACCGTCTCCCTTAACGGAAAATAATCCTTTTTTTCCTTGACTTTTAGTTCATTATGCTACAGTCTGTGTAATCCCCTGCTGTGGGCTCTGCTCTGACGTCACACAGCTGACTGCTGTCTGCGTGTTAGGAGCTGTCAACATTTGGACAGACTGAAGTAGCAGAGAGGCAAATGTCACTTTTGTGCCCTTCAGTTTCACTCATTATTTTTCCTTTTTCCGGAGGACATCGATGTTCACATCCATTTTTTTATGCTAAATTAAAAATGTTTTGGGGTGGGCTGTTAGATCAGTAAAAATGTCCTACACTTGTCAGTGTTATTGACATAAAATCTATCCCATATTGAAATTGAAGTACCCTCAATCTGAGCTTTTGTCTGTGGGTTTTAGGCTGCCTTTTTAGCATTATGTCCTTCAGCTGTGTTTTGCTTTTCTTTTGCAGTGTAGTCCATCTTAATTCAGTCTCATTTTACCTTTAAGTCTCATTTCACACTTCAAATGGGAACTGAAAGTGATCTTTATATTTTATTTATTTAAGAAATACTTCTTACACAAAATAATCTCAGACACAGCAAACACTCAAACAAACATGCTGGTTCTGTCAGACTGACAGGAGCAGCAGGAGGACGTAAAGGCTAAAAGCCATTCAGAGGGTGGATGTTCTGTTGGATCACTGTTGTTAGTGGGTTAACATGATGTCACTGGTTTGAATCCAGCTGATAACCTTTCGACAACTTCTCCTTTAATGTAAGTCTGATCTCTTAAACAATGATAAACATGCCAAAAGTCACACTAATGGTCAGAAAGTGTCAGCAGCAGAGCCTCACATGTGATGTATGAAATGTAGAACCTAGTACATGACCTCTTGTCCTGTCAGAAAATCTGTCTGTTGTTGTTTTTGTTACACTTAATAAAAAGAAGTTGTCTGTGCTAAACAAATACCTCGACAGCAAAGAAAGAGAAATCAGTTTAGGCCTTTAGAATTACAAACTTCAGATAATATGACTAAAGGTTAAGTTGATTAATGACTAAACTACACCAGCCTTTTCCCACGATACCTTGCAGTGGTGGGTAGAGTACAAAAAAATCTATACTTAAGTCAAAGTGCAGTTAGCTTAATCAAAAAAAACCTCAAGTGGAAGTGAGATTATCAACTAAGAAATCTACTCAAGTAGAAGTAAAAGTATACTCTCCATAAATTTATCAAAGTAGCGAGTTACTTTCAATTTTAATCTTTATTTTTAATTTTTAATTTTATTTAAACACACTATAGACTAAAGCTATGAAAATCTCACCAGCGTATACACCAAAGATCACGGCACACAGTTGCATTTTGCATCAGTCAGCATGCTTTAATTCACACGTGTGTCACTAACAAAAGTGCTCCCTTGTTAGTATAAGAACAAACAGTATTTCACATCGTCTCTGAGTTGTGACATCCTGGGTTTATTTCACTGGACATGTGTCACAACCTGAACTGTCTTAAATTGAAGCCACATTCTCTGAAAGCCCATATTTTTCACAACATGCTGAGCAGGACCACTCTCATCACGGCTCTGCACTTCCATCAGCCCTACACCGAATCTCATTTAAATTCTGCGTCCCTTAAGGGTGGAAGCCTCTGCAGGAGCTTCACGTGATTCAGCTGCAGGCAAAATTCCGAAGATGTGTGACTCTGCACAGTGATCTAGATAATGCTTCCTCAAAAGTTTTGGTTCAAATCCTAAAACTTTAAGATGGATGGCAACAGAGGTACATGACAGGAAAGATTGTGCAATATTTCCACATTCAGCATCATCTACTGCCAAGTCCAGTATCCAATCAAAGCAAGACTTCCTACTATTTATAGTAACAGCCAGAGATGGCCAGTAACTATGAACCAGAGTACAGTCATCAGGGTGCCACACATGCACTACACACACATAAACACACACACACACACACACACACACACAGTGGTGATATAGTTGATCATTTGTTACACAGAAGGCGTCAAAGAATAACATGGACATGCTGCGGAGAAAAATATCACCAAACAAACAAAGTCATCTGCATTCTTCCTACAGTGATGCCTGCAGGACTCTTCTGTAGGACTGAACAAGTGGGTGACCTGGAGCTTAACATGTGCACCAGCAGACTTAATCCTCATAGATTAACTCTGGTTTCTGTATAATCTCAGTTTAATATATTCCATAGGATTCAGTGGTGATGGTGGTTATCAACCAAATTGTTTCTTCGTTCCATAATCACTAGAGACCAGCAGCACTGTGAACTATAATGATAACAAGTGAATGATATGATGTCCCTGTATCTCATGCTTCCTTTATATCCTCCTGCTCACACTGCGGCTGCAGAGAGGAGAAATGCACTCTGATGTTTCTCTTCTGCAGCACTTTGCGAACATGAAAACATGCACGTTTGAGCTGTTAATGTTAAGTGCTGTTAGGCTTCTCTCTAATGGGACTTTTTCTCTAATGAGTGTGACAGCATCCACTTAGGGAAGTGTTGTGGCTGCAGGGTTTTACAGCAGAACTCTTCTGCTGCACTAGTTTTTGGACTGTGAGCATGTCCCAGCTCGGTGCTCATTATAACGCACCGCAGACTGCACTGTGATAGTTTCCCAGAAAACACTGTTCTCTTTGGTACATATAAATATTGATTTTATACAGAACTAAGACACTTAATACAACAAGAGTACAGCCTAAAGTTCAGTAATTCTATTAATTAGACCACATTTTATGAGCTAAAAAAGAAAGAAAAGAGTCAAAACTTAATTATTTTCAATGTAAGTGTTTAGTTGAAACTCAGATCATAAAGAACCTACTCAGATAAAGAGGACACCTCACAGAAAAATGCAACCAGACAAAAGTGTCACCTCCAGTTTCCAGTGTTTCAATTACATCAACACACTGCTGAAGAGAACAGAAAAAACAAAAGTCTTCTGGAGACAAACAGCTCATTTCCTGAAGTTAGGACACCTGTGAAAACTCAGAGTCTCAGCAGCAGATAAAGAAAACAGTCGCTCAGCTCACAGTCTGGCCAAGAAGACAACACTGCTAAGAAATGACTGAAATGATCATAATGTTAAATAGCCAACCACAGATCCATCAGCAAATGTGTGTTTGTTTATTGTATTATTATATAAATGGCTAAGTTTCTGTTTTGTTTAGATATATTTAAACTAAGATGCACTAAAATATTATGTAACAGAGGACATAAAATCATATGAAAGTTTGAAAATAGTTTATGAGACAGCATTTGTGTATGTTTTTTTTCTTTGAAGATTATAAACCTGATAAAGCTCCTTAACAAAACTGAGCTGTGACAAAGAAAGCAAATCAAACTGAAGGGGACTGAAAATATGAGGAAAGAAGAGTGTGTCGTTCTGTGCCTCCTCTGAGGCTAAACAGACCATTTTTCAAATTTGGGCAGGAGCTGAAAAAACTTGTATATCTCGACAATTTGCATTGTACTAATGATACTGATGCACACTTGGCCTTGAATGTGATCCAACCGAGGACTGGAAAAAAAAAAATCAATTGACAGCATTAACAGAGCAGAGCCGGGCTCAGCTCTAACGAATGAGACCGGCAGGCTAACAGGCTGTAGCATGAAACAACTTAAAGCAACTCTGTGGGGAGGAAAATTACTCGGTGCTGTCTGTTTCACCTCAGAAACCCTGCATCCGCTCAGCTTCTTCTACAAGAGTGACTTTCCCCAGAGCTCACTGTGCAGCACAGAGGCTCCTCTCCACTGCTGGAGACACGACTTCAACAACATAAAGGAGCCCTTTGCCTTAATTTGTTAGTAGTTTGTAGTCTCGTACAGGCTGGAGACTGTAACATGATTTCAAATTAATTCTTTGATACATTAGTGCGGTTAACTTTTCCCCATTGTGCTGGAGGAAGACAATGAAACTTGCGTCCCCTTTTCTATTCATTCATTTAAAAATCAGTTTTTACGGTGGCTGACAAGTGCAAACGCGCTGCAAATACAGAAACGCGCTGCAAATAAGAAAACAAATGACTGAATATGCGGCGTTTCTTTTTGCATTTGTTTTCTTATTTGCAGCTCATTTCTGTATTTGCAGCATGTTTCTGTTTATGCAGC
>JAPZDY010000394.1:0-10451 GCA_029783645.1 Ctenochaetus hawaiiensis | reverse complement strand
TAAGTGGAGAAGGGGTAGGATTAAATAAGCTACTGCTTCTTCCTACTCCTTTTCGAACATGTTAAGTTAATATTGTTATTAATTTCAATTGATTAAAGTGTTTTCATTTGTTCTTTTGTTTTGTTTTTTGCTGTTTTTATACTACTCTCACATGTTCGAAATAAAGCCTTCATTCATTCATTCATTCATTCATTCATTCATTCATTCAGTCATTCATTCATTCATTCATTCAATTTATTTGTGGATTATATTCATCCACTTTTGTGACATGTGCAGAAGGCCTCTACAATCTCATCCATTTCTTCAAACCTGACCATGTTCTCTCCCCATTTACTTCTCTAAAACTATTAAAGATGGGAATGTTTCACTGACCACGAACCTATGGATTTTACTCACCGTGGAGTCATACATCACTGTGGCAGCGCATAATCTCATTGCCACTTGGGAGATAAGAGCAACAGACCTCTGCACTCGGGTGATGCCAGAGGGGCATACCTCTGCCAACACTGCCCAGGGCCTTACAGACCCAATCAGAGGGTAGGACCTGAGGGCGTTCTGCATTGTCAGCAGCATGAACCTTGCAATGAGTTTGCAGAACCATGCTAAGTTACAAATTAAATATGTTGCTCTGTACAAACAGTGGACTTACATGCACTTTTGCTGTGATAAATACATTTTTTCATTTCTGTGAAACCCTTTCTATATTTATCTGAAAACATACGTGGTTAAATGTATGTTAACAATCTAGAAAAAGGTGTCATTACAACAGCTCTTTGGACATTTCTGTCATAAACAAGATCAAAGCAGTAGTTTCACAAATTTTATCTGAAGTTAATCTTGTTTTTCAAACTGTCTAACATAGTGTTAAAGACGGACATGAGTTTGGTTGATAATGAACACTGCATGAAAGCAGACACACAGTTACTGCTGTCACTCCAACTGAGTCAAGCGTCCTGAGGTTTAAATCAGCTAGTGCTACATTTGTACACAGTATGTATGCTTTTGAAAATGTTTTCCTCTCTCTTTTTTCAAAACCTAAGTGATGATGTGAAAGTGAAGGCACAATAGCAGATGACAGCCTAGTTATAAAAACATGTTGAGTGCAGGCTGGGCTTCTCCTTGTTTTCAAAGGGGCTTTTATTAGTCACGCGTACACGCTTGAAATTGTATCTTTCCTACGCATTTGGGGTATCAGAAAAAAAAAATCACAATGATTTTCATAATCAGCTTCTGTTAAAATGAATACCTTCTGTGAAGACTAATTGTGTCAATAATCTGAATGTGGGGGTATTCGCAGAAATGGCAATCGAAAATGTAGTAGTGGGTTGTAGTTTACAGTCCTTATAATGCTCAGCTGAAATGTTTTTCATATTCCGCCTCCAATATTTTGTATTGGAATGAGGAACTTCACACCTGATAAGGCATGTAATGAATGCGTTTGATGCTAATAACTGCAACTAGCTCTACTAGTATCAGGTTTATTTGTCACACTTTGCTCTGGAGGTTAGACTCCGAATTGACTGCTGATTTACTTGAATTACTTATTGATGTGTATGGCACACAAATAAACAGATGAAGTGAAATGAGATGAAATAAATGGTGTGAATACACTTGAAATGACCAAATTGTTCATTGAACTAAATATTCCAACTTTAAGTAACTTTTTTCTTTCCCATTTCTTTCCCCATTTTTCTTGGCTATTGTTGCTCAAGTCCAAAAATAATAACTTTGTTCTCGATGGTTAAATATTCTTTGTGATGTTTTGGCAAATTACTGGACCCAAACACAGACGCCAAGACAGGGCAGTAGTATAATAAAAGGGGTTTATTGTGGAATAGGTGGCAAAGGATCTGAAGGGAAAGTGTTTGCTCAGTTAAGCACAGCTGCTGTCAGACTAAGAAGGTATGAGACTCAGGGGTGGCGTGAGACACAGGAGGAGTGAAGGCTGGAGTAGCACATAGAGGAGATGACAGGGGGGCTCAGGTGGTTGTGCTGGTGGGAGCTGATGGTGGAGAGTGCGGAGCAGGTGGCGAGGAAGTTGAGGTTGGAGGCTTGGCAGCATGGTGGCAGGTCTACAAAAGCAGGTAGACGAGGCACACTAGTAACAAGGAAAGCACAGGTATATATCACGAAGATCACTAGAAAAGCACACAAGCAGAACTCTAAAAACACAAGAGGGAGCCAACTCTACCACAGGCGGCAGAAACTATAGAAACTAAAATCTAGCAACTGGCACGGAGTGATCTCCAACTCCTGGTATATATGCTGTGCTTGATCTCAATGAGAAACAGGTGTGCCAGTGTCCAGTTTCCCGCCACCAGTCAGCCACGCCCAGCCTCTGCCAAAAAGGAAACCTGCAGGGAAACCCAAACCCACTCCACGATCCTTAAGCACAACACAGGGAAATGCTCAAACCACCACAAACTCCCTTCTCATGTCTGCTTGTGTGCTGTCATTTTTCAATAAGGTCAGGTTATTACACAGAAGACGAGTGAGGAAAGGTATTTAGTCAGTGTTACATTAAATGAAGTGCAAAAAGATCAAATAGACTGTAGTGATGGGATTATTAAAGACCACAGTGATCAGCTCCCATGTTACTGGTCATTTAAGTGAGCTACTCTTTAATGTTTCGGTGAAATTAACTATCACACTGTGGCTGCTTTAACCCACAATGCACTTTGTTTTGGGTTGCTTCCTATTTTAGGTCCTAAATTAAGTCCTCACCTTAAGCAAACTGAACCATAAGGAGTATGGTCAGTTGTTTGGTCTGACAATAGTCCCAAGCTGGTCAGGGGGAGTGTTCACACCAGTAATTTTGGTTCAGATCAAACTGAAATCTGAAAAGTCAGGACCAAATGAGGCAGGTGTGAAAGCATGCTAAGACTGGCTCCTCAGAGAACAACAAGACAATTGTATGTTGGCTGAGAGGTACAGCAGGTCATCTACTTATTATAAGGTCAGTGGTTTCGATCCCTGGCTTCCTTGGTCTTCATGTTGAGTGTCCTTGGGCAAGTGCTTCCCATGGCTCTGTCATTCATATGTGATTGTGTGTATAAGTTCCTGATGAGCAGGCAGACAATGTGTAGACTAGAAAGTATCATACAAATGCATTCCATTTGCCATTATCTTGTAAAAGCTTGAGCATGACACCATCAACTCCTCGTGTATAACTGCAACCTTGTACTGTGTTTTTCCAACATGAAAATACATTAACAGAAAGGTAAGTTTAAATAAAAGACTTCCATTTTCCTTTAAATTACCACCTTGGTTGATGACTAGGGTCTGCTCCTCTTACTGTAATTTGTACTTCCAATGAATAAGAGAATAATAGAGTACCCCCCATCCCCATTCTCAAAGCTCATATAAGACCAACTTTTTTTGCCATAATTTAACTTAAAAGGATCCAAGTTCTAATATAAAATATAAAATGTTGGTACTAGTCCACAGCTGAAAGGGTTATGGCTGACTGTTTGTATAGATATAAGTAAGGACCACATAGACCGAACCCATCATCGACACATGGATGCTCTCATGTGCACATGCAGTAGTTTAGAAAGTAGAGTGGGTTGCCCTCATCCCGGGCTCCTTCAGTTTGAAATCATATTGTTTGAAACACTGGACACAAAATAGCTTTTTCCATCTCTTACATGGGTTTGTGAGTGTGAGTTTCAGACGACCAGGTTATCTCTTTCTATTACAACCCTGCTAATAAATTGTGTATGAATGGGTGACAGTTTACACGAGATGTAAAGCATTTTAAGTAGATCAGAAAAATATGGAACCAGATAAAAGAGATGCATTGCATTCACCATTTATTATATGTACAGTCCACTTTTAGAGTTTGGTATTGCAGTCAGTTCTGTCGCTCTCCGCTCCCATCTGGTAATTTTTCATGGATAGTGATGTTGTCACAACCAAAGCACCAAATATCAATGTTGTGCATACTCTAAATTCACTGAATAATTCATTTCATGGTAGTTGGCTTACTGAATTATATTGCTATTTCAATCTCTCAGTCTGTTTTAAGATTGCAACTCCAAACAAGATTTAAATAATATACAGTTCTATGAATTCTGGATAGTAAACAAAGACTAGATAACCAGACGTTCCCATTCTGAGGAAGGCAGGAAGGATGGAAAATTACTGTGTACATCACAAAAGTTAATATATATATATATGTCTTGTTTGCACAATGTGCCTTAAAGTGCATTTTAAAAGTCACATTTTTTTACAGTTTTACAGCAATTCAGACAGAGAGCAGAACAGCAATTTGTCTGGAGGAAAGGATTATGGGGTTATCATCAAGCTCTCCCTAAATTTAAACTGACTGTAAATATGATTGATTAACTTTAAAATTAAGGTAAAAGTACCTTTTAGGCAGTCATTGCAACAGGCACTCATTTGTAGGATTGGCACCACACTAAGTGCTACGTTAAGCCGACTTGTCAAGGATTTCTTGGAGGATCTCAATAAAGCCAAAAAGGGTTTGCTCTCTCTTGAAGTACTGAAGGTTTACAAGGTCAATGCTGTGCCCAATGAGTCACACTTTCCTGCTAATCACATAATAATCATACAAGGGGATCCGAAGGCTGAATACAGCCATCTGTCAAACCAGCAGCAAAATATCAACATTAGTAAATGCCACAGTAACTGTGAGTGGGATCAAGAATATAATTATCCTCCACTGTGTCTCTCTCCATGGTGCCACTAATTGTATTGTAAACTCCTTTTTTACAGACACAAACATTCTAATGATGCAAATTTAAAGTCTTGAATCCTAAAAGTCTCTTGAACAGAAGTACTTTCAGCATCAGAGGGATGTCAAAACAGAACATCAAAACAGGCGGTTTTGAAACCTGATGTCTAGACTATTCAGACACAGCACAACACAAGAAAAGAATAACTTGCATTACACAGACAGTGATGTATATTTAGGAAGAAAAGCTATTTAAGGACAGTGTTTCATCAAAGAACCATCTGGATATTTTCCCTATTTGCAATAAATTATATAACTGCTCATCACTGACACAACTGAAGCTTCTACTTAAGCTTTCAGTTTATTCAGCGCACTAAGAAACCGAGCTGCAATAAGTAAACTAAGAATAGCTAACCTTTCACAATCAACAATCTTTTCTCTTGTTGCAACCTTTGATGATGTGCGATGATGTGTCCTTTTGTATCAGTGAATGCTCACATGGTGTGTATTTTTTTTATATGTTCACAAATTTGACATGTATCATTAGAGTATAGATATTTACACTGCAGGAACACAGTTCACACTTTTTCAGAAAGACTAAGTAAAGAAATGATAAATGAGTTATCCCACCAAAGCTCCCAGACAGAAGCAAACCCAGAAATGACAGCAGAACTTTGACCATCTCAAGTCAAACAAGGGTCAAATATACATCCATCCATTCATCTATTATACATTACAGCTTATCCAACCCTTTTCTCCTTGTATTTGAAACTTCTTTGATAGGCAGCAGGGTTGTTAGTTCTAAGCTGTGTTTTACACTGTAAACCCATTTTAAGGCATGGTTAAACTTAAAATATTTACATCATGTTGATATTTTGAAGAGGGCCATTTTAGGAGTGATAATTTAAGTAAATGTTGCTTTTTGCTTGCATTACAAAATAAGTGGGACACATGTTTAGGAAGATTTCAGCATCTTAATGTATAAACTGACATTCACTTTAAAACACCTGCAACTTTACACATTTCAATTTCTTTATAAAATCATTTTCTGCTGTTTCACATTTGTTTTTTAACTTTTACCCTTTATGATTGTATCACTGCAGTCTGTGTTCAGTGCATCTCAAAGGTTTTGAGCAGTGTTGAGGTCAGATTTCTGTGCAGGCTAGTTAAGAGGCTTACTGTATTACAGTAAAGGATAACAGGTGTGACTTCCAGTGGAGAAGCAGCAGGGTCTGTCCTGAAAATATATGGATGTCTTATCTGTCTGACCACCTGATGTGTTACACATTTTTGAGAGATAAAAATATTGCTGTATGGAAATTGAAGATTAACCTCACCTGGGAACAAACTCCTATAAAAGTTATAAGATAAAATAAATTGGCTGCTCTGAATTTTTTTCACCAGTCCTGGCTGGATTTTCCATGATAACTGTGCACTGCTGCAGCTCTTATCCCTCATTGTTGAGTCCAAATATTTGTGGGTGAGCCAGCATACGACAGGCTGTTTTAAAGCGTGAGGACACAGTTGAGCTTGTTGTATCCCCTGTCAGGACCGAGAAGACTATTTGCTTCGCTTCCTAGACACTTTCTAATCATCGTTTCTCCCTAAGGACAGGCTTATTCCATGACATCAATTTCTCCAGTGCTGTCTGCAACTTGACAGAGGCATCTGGTCCCACAGTGTCATTGTGGGCTTTGTAGTTCAAAGCAACACATTTTTTCTTTTTTTTTAGCATGCTGTCAGAAATACCCACAACTTTTTTATACCATCTGCTCTGCAAGTTTAACACCTTAATGTTGTAACTTTATGAGTAAATATCATCGTAATTATCATGCTGTAACACTTTTTCCTGACAAGTGACAAAACCATCAACTATAGCCTGCAATTCAGAGACATTAACCAAAGGGAAAACATAATTTCCCACTTACTTGTGTTCAGACAGCATGAAATAGGAATGCTAATTACCTTAAAAAAGAGGTGTCATATTTTGAATAGTTCATGCAAATTATTGTAATTGAAATAAATAAATAAATAAATGGATTTGTTTCCTAACACTTGAACACTGAGCGCAGACTTAACTTTTCAAAATATGAGTGCATTAAACATCAGAAAAGCAAAATATCAGACTGGTGCATTGCAAGTTATAAGAATTGAACTAAGTTATAAATTATTTAAGTTAAATGGAGATTATAATGGTCAGTCAGTAAACTCTTTAACTTTGCTTGGTCAAAACAGGAAAACAAGTTCACATAGTTTATTGACATATATGTACAATTGAGTGAAGTGATCTTGACTTAACAATGAAAGCTGAAGGTTGGTCTATAACATGAAGGAAGCTGTGAGTAAGTCTCAGGGAAGTTGGTTGAGGAACTTGGACTTCGAGGTTTTATGTTCAAAGCAAACCACTCAACTAATGAGCTTTCAAAAGAAGTCTCATTGCAGGATGTTTCCATGCTTTGCCTCACCGTGTTTGAACATTACCACAGCAAATACACACTCTTCTGTCACACTTACATCACAAGAGTGTTGCGTTGGTTTTGGATTTTTAGATTTCCTTGTTAGTCTGCCTGAGTGTTTTTTAACAGTACAGAACCAGGGATCAGTTTTTATTGTACAAGTGATATAGATTAAAATGAAAATAATGAAGGCAGTAAGATTTTTGACTATCAAATGCTTGGACATATGTGCTACACAATTGCTTTTGAGTGATTAATTAGTTCGAATAGCTTTGATTGATTTCTCATCGTTTTGTCCACAGAGTTTTTCCCACTCTTCCATCATCACTTCTTGAGTGTGTGTAAAATAACTGTCCTTAGAAAAACAAAATGAAACAGAACAAAAAAGGAAAAAAATAACAGGAGATGGGCTGATGAGACTGGGCCTGAACTACGCCTATAAGGTTTTTTTTAATTTATTTAATGCAACAGTTCCAAACAATGTGCTACCCTGACATTTCACCAGCATGGCACTAAAATGTCAGTAATTTTGTTTCATCCTCCACATGGCTTAAAACCTGCTGAGGGTGTTTCAGGTGTGAAGCATTTTGCCAGGTGAATTGCTCGGATTGTGTAGATATGGTCAATCTATACACTTCCAATGTGAGAAAGAAGGCAACATTATCAAATGGTTCCTGTTTATGTCTGTTAAGTGTATGTTTAGTGATGCAATCTGAGAAGTCTACAGTTAGTGTCGCATTTTTGTATTTCGTGTCTTGTTTGATCTGCTCCAGCAGCTGCATCAGGACCAGCATGCAGTGCAGCCTGCCTGCTAGAAACTGGGCTTACAGATTAATCCTAACAGTTTTCTCTATGAGTTTAGTTAAATTAGGAGACTTTAGAACTTTTACAAGGCTGTTTTCCAAACCACTAGTGTCACTGTGATTGCTTCCCTCAAAGCTCTGAGGCTTTAATTTTTTTTTCTACAAATATTAATATTATACACAAATATTTAATGACTGATCAGGCTTAAGTGAAGATAACTCAAATCAAATATCTAACACACATTTTGCACAGAGATCTTTTCTTCTGAAGTACTAAATAGTACAGCTGGTTCATGAGTTACTGAAGATACCTCATGTCCTTTTCTATCCACAAAAAAAATTAAATCCCACCTGTGTGTCCAGAGGCATCATGGGACCAAAGTTCTGGTTAACCCTCACCATTTTTCCCTTCTTCTTTACTACTTGTTTGATAAATCAAAGTAAACTTAGGCCAACAATTGATTGAACAAGGCGATTCTTCAGATGTATGAAGTTTAAGATTAGTAATGATTAAAGATTAAAACAGATTAAATGAAATCATTAGATGAATGTTTGTAGCACTAGAGGAGTTTTGATAGGTGTTTTGTTTTGGAGGATTAAGGAGAGTGCTGTTCCAGTAGTTCAGTTATACTTAATGAATTAGTTGTTATTTTCTTATTTTTCCAGGTTAATTATGTGAGTGGTTAATGTCATTTTTCTGTGAAATGTGTCTCCTAAAAAAGTAGCTCTCTGAGGGAAGTGTTGGGGTGAGAGGGATTAGTGGCTTAAAGTTGGGAGTTTCTTTTTAATAGGGTGAGTTGAGTTTTTGTGGAGTTGTGAGTAATTCACATGATGCATGCATGATGGACAAGGGTTTTTTGTGATTCATGTTTGGAGTATTTGTGTTAATGAAGACAGTAGATTAACAGAGGTCTGACCTTATATCTCCTCCCCAGAGAATTGTAAACCATTCACACTTGGCCTGTGTGACAACTCCAACTACAATCGCTAACACTTTGCACCAGATTTATCCATCAACTGTGACCATGGTCGTTACAACAGCCTGAGGCACCAAAGAACCAGGGATATCACTGACCTTGAAAGCATCTCCACAGAGGCCAAAATCCTTGAATATGAATTATTAATATTAATATTCAAATGGGCCCTTTGACTTCTACACACTGTAATGAATGTAATTTTCCAGTGCATTCATTCATTCATTCATTCATTCATTCATTTATTTAGGGGTGGCTGTTGCTTAGGGGGTAGAGCAGGTCGTCTATCGTGTGAATGTGTTTTTATGATTTCCTGATGAGCAGGTCAGGACTTTGTAGAGAAGCCACCTTGTGTTAGTGTTTGAATGTGTGTGTAAATGATGACTTGCACAAAGCACTACATAAGTACAGTCCATTCACCATTTATCTTTGTAATATGTCTTTTGTAAAAGGTGTGTGCAGTGTTTATATATTATTATTAGTAGTATTAGTATTATTATTAGTAGTACTAGTAGTTATAATATAACAATAAAACTGAAGGTCTGGAACACTTTGTCCTGAACTACAGGGGACCCTCTTGAGAAAGCTGCAAAAAGCATTATCAGAAACCAAGCTATTAGCCACCTCCTGTTCAGAGGAGGAAGGAGGTGCACAGCACCAGCAGATGTAATTTGGTGGTGGATACCAAGAAAAAAGTGTGGTGGCCACTTTCTTATGGTAAGTGAGTTTTTCCAGAGGGAGAACTTACTACACTCAGTACCCTGTTTGCTTAAAAGTCTTAAAAAATTAAAGCCATCAATTTTAAAAGCTGTTCCCTTATTAGAAAGGGTTTAATTAATGTACAATACTATGACTTATTTCAAATTAGTTTCATTTTACTTTCATTTATTTCCTTTCTCTTCAGATGTTGATGTGCCATAAAGTTGCAACTATAGAAAGAATGAGAAAAGGACTACATATATAAAAAACATAAAAACAATATTGACTGGCAATTCATTAAGTCTAAGTCTCTCTTTCTTTTACATAAAGCAGGTAAATTGCAATTGTTACTTTGATGCAGATTTCTCACACAGCATTCAGTTGAGTCTCCTTTTATTGGTGTTAAAATTTAGGTGAATGAATCAAGATTTTTCAATTTTATAAAAGTTTGAGAAGTATTCCTCGGCTTTATCTTTATGGGGTTTATGAAATGAACAGTCAGACCCAGAACTCAAACAGCAAGCACCATCAGCATAGTACATTTTTTTAGTTGCAGTTAAAGTAACAAATGTGATTGTGATTGGCTAATTAGCTCAGTCTGACACATATACAGGACTCAAACGTCTTCACACATTTTCCTTAAATCTGATCCACTCATTCATACTTGGAGGAAGATACTCTATCAAATTAGTTCAAATATTTCAAACATGAAGGAAATTATTCAACTTTTTAATCCTATGTATACTTATTAGGGTTGTGAAAGGTAAACCGATGCAACCGGATATCCGGTTTGACAAGTGAGAGATACGGCTGCATCGGTATA
>JAPZDY010000393.1:0-10454 GCA_029783645.1 Ctenochaetus hawaiiensis | reverse complement strand
GACGTTTGCGCCGGGTGTAAGATAGCAATGACACCTGCGCCACTGGCGCACCGCGTTTGCACCGGGTGTACGATAGGGCCCCTAGGCTTAACTTTTTAACAGCTATTCACGCAACAGTAACATTAAGTATAATGTAACAGCAAGTATAACCAGAGATAGTGGATATACAAGTAGAGATAGTTCACCATAGGCTGAGCCAGTGATAAGAAAACAGTTTCTCTTCCTGTCTCCTTAGTACGCATGGTCATCTCTCCCTCCAATCAGAGTCTCTTCTGCCTCAACCCCCCACCCCCAATCCCTGAACTTTACATAAATAATTAATGCTGATTAAAAATTGTCATTTTTGCAATTTAACATTTTAATATTTTATTTTTTGTATCAGTATTCATATGAGGGGCCAAATAGGACACCATTTATATGAAACCAAACTCATCAACTGAAAAATTATACACTCTCGTACACAACTGAAAAGCTCTCACATACTATACTTAAACCACACACACACACAACTGAAACACATTGACATACAACTGAAAAGCTCCCACATACTACAGTGAAAAACACACATACACACAACTGAAATGCTTTTACACACACAACTGAAAAGCTCTCACACAAACATCTGAAAAATGATATGCTCAAGGCTTACACAACAGAAAAGCTCTTATGAAAACTGACATACTCGTGAGGTGTACTCATATACACACTTGGTGGTCTCACATAGAATTGTGAAAGACCTTTTAAATAATCAATTTAAAATCATTCACAGTTACTACTGAAAAAAAATGTATGAAAGTAGTTCAATATGGTGTATGAGAGGAGGATTTTCTTATGGTGTATAAGAGGAGATGTGAGTTGTACCAGAGTAAGTTTCAGTGTAACCGAAAGGTGGTTGAGGAAAGAGTGCATTTCTCAATACAGGTGAATGAGAAAATGTTATCATGACCGGGTCTATGTACTTGGCAGCCAAAAGAATTTGGATTTAAAAGGAGAAAAACAAAATCCAGAGACGAACTGATTCCTGACTTCCATTTATAAATAGGAAGACAAATAACTGGAAATGATACATTTGCTAATAGAAATTGGGGGGAAAAGACTTATTCTCTGATTCTCTATGCTTATATATCCTTATAAATGGAATCTGTATGTAGTAGAAGGCAAGGGTCTGCGCAAAATGGGCTAGAGTAACACAAGCCATAAGCAAATGTTGCTCCTGTGAGCTTGATGGTCCCTTCTTCTGTCAGCAGAGGGCATGCTGCAATAAAGGGATCCCTTTCATATGAGCAACTTCTGCCCTGTGTCATTCACTCTCTCTTTTTCATTTCTATAGGACTGATGATGGAGAGTTTTTGTTCTGTTTTTAGGAGCAAAATGCATTTCAATGAAAAATTATGACATGTCCATGAACAAAATACTCAGAATTTTCACAGAAATCCACGTTATCCCTCATATTTATGCTATTGGAGCTGGTAAGACTAGAAATGTGGTTCTGTTATCTTGCACTTGAAAAATACCCTAAAAATACTCTCATGTATTAATTCTTTCCAAAATGACATTTACTTCAAAGGTATGTTCAATAATACAACAGTGAACAGGCCGTTTATGACTTATTATGACCTTCAGAAGAATTTGAATGCATGGCACATGAATACATTTCCACACTGATGTGCCAGGTGTACACCTGGGGAATTGAACCTTTAAACTTGAACCTGCAAATTCTGTATTTATACAGCAGGTGATCTACTCTCTGCACCAGAAAGGAGAGGTGCACTGCAAAAAGCCCTGTTTTGAAATAACTCCAGCACAGTTGATTTTAACAACTTTTCAGTTTTTATATAGCTACCCACTCTCCAGAGTTATAAAAGCACTTTTAAAAAAGTTAAACATTCAAAACTTTGCCAAAGTCCCTTACTTAACTCCTGAGAAAGAGTTAAAGTAACACTGAGGGATCAAACAAGCTTAAATCACAATAAATGAAAAAATTTGCAAAAGCAACATTCATTTAAACTTGCACCCCTTGCAGTCATAAAGTTGACTTAACATATCATAACTGAAGTTAAAAGCGTCCAGGGCCATGTCATTCTTTTACCGAAACGCGTTTGATGCCTTGAAACAGAACAAAACTCTCCATCGTCGATCCCACAGAAATCAGAGAGAGAAAGAATGACAAAGGGCATACGTTGCTGCTATTAAAGGATCCCTTAGTTGTACCGTGCCCTCTGCTGATAGATGTGTCCATCAAGTTCACAGGAGCAACTTCTGCCTACTGCTCCTGCTTGTTTTACTTTTGTCCATTTTGCTTAGACCCTCACCCTCTACTACCTTCAACTTAAGGGTCACAAAAAAAAAGTAAAAACTCAAAATTGAGACAAAAGATTTCTCACACATAATTTTAATTTCTGATTTACAATTACAAGCATGCGAAAGAGAGTCAGAGATCAAGGTTTTTTTT
This sequence comes from Ctenochaetus hawaiiensis, assembly GCA_029783645.1. NCBI lineage: Eukaryota > Metazoa > Chordata > Actinopteri > Acanthuriformes > Acanthuridae > Ctenochaetus > Ctenochaetus hawaiiensis. The sequence continues at coordinate 8,002 of JAPZDY010000393.1, read as the reverse complement.
GTTTTGCAATTTTCATTATCAAAAAGAAAAAACAGAAAACAGTACTTTCACACATTTTTTTTCAATTGTAACTGTGTAACTGTAGTAAGAAATTTTAAAGGATTATTCAAAAGATTTTCACAATACTATGTGAGACTATTTTAAGTGTGTATATGATTACGATTTGCTAGTACACTACTGTGTGAAAGCGTTTTAGTAGTTTTCATGAGAACTTTTCTATTGTGCAAGCCTTGGGCATATGATTCTTCAGATGTTTGTGTGAAAGCTTTTCAGTTGTGTATGTAAGTGTTTAATTTTTCAGTTGTGTATGTAAAGGCATTCTACTTATATGTGTGTGTTTTTTTAAGTATAGTATGTTAATGAGTTTGGTTTCATGTGTATGTCAGAGGGTAGTCCTAAATAATGTCCGTTACAGCCCCTCTAATTCTCAATTCTTCCAGGTATTTTGTGATCAGGTACCCATAACACTGGATATTGCAGGTCTTTTTTGTTGTCTGTGCAGTGATAATATCAGCCTGTTTACTTATATATTGACACAGTCAGATGTTTTCCCTGCCAGCTGTCTCTCCTGTATGGTAGCAACAGTGCTGCTTTTAATACCTATAGTGCGATTAATAATTTGCACAAATTTGTCTAATGTTTCTTTATTGCTCCTATAATTATAAGTAGTAGAATTGCAAAATATGCCACTCTGCTACTAACAGATTTGTCTGTTTGAGATTGGTAATATGTTGCAAACACTGCCCCTTTCATGTGCATGTACTAATGTCTAGATAAAGCATATTTACCAAATGATAACCACCATTGTGTTATTGCTTAACTAGATTGCAGTTATTAAGTTTAATGAGGCCAGGTCACAAAAAAAATATCCTGGATTTGTTAACTTGCTTCCTAGTGCAATATTCACTCTTCTTTAGGCTCTGTTTTGATCTCTGTTGAGGGCTGCCAACCATCAATTAAAATACAGAATCAACCTGTATTTGTGAACTAAGAAACATGTCCCTTCTTAAACTGACAAGGGAGGCTTTTTTTGTATTTTTGAAAATCACTGACAGTATGATTTGTATGACAGCAGCAGCCTGAATTTAAAAAAAAGTGCTATGAGGCAAAACAGACTACAGAAGTATGGAAGAATGGGAAAATTAACACAAATTGGCTGGAATGTGTGCAAGATAGCATATATAAGGTGCACTGCACACCAGTTGGGGTCCAGTTGAAATGTATACATGCAGGAGTAGACGGATCTCTGACCACAGTATCTAGATGTTTGACTGAAATTCGTTAAATCAAATTTCTGTCGGACTACCATGTTTACATGTTAGACTAACACAATAAATCAACTTTTTTTTTAACATTATGTAAATGTATTAATTGTGTTGTATAAGGTGCTAGTTGGCATAATGGCAGGGGCAATTTCTGTCATATTTTCATGAAGAACAGAAGATCAAATCCTGTGTATACAGACAGTATTTTCAAAAGTTTGTGGATATTTTCTCATTCAAAGAGAACTGGAGGGTGAGTCCGAACTTACACACAAACAAACAAACACACAAACAATGTCATTCATTCTTGAATGATAATCTGTTGTACATGAATTCCTACTGCTCCAAATAACTGAACAAAGTCAGGTTTGTCTTAGTACATGGGGCAATAGATACATATCTGGTAAGTTGCCGAAGCCATTTCCTCGATATTTTGCAGTACCATTAGGACTCTTTACAGTGAAGTAAAGTACAGATTATAATACAGTTAGTGTAATAATATCATGCAGGTGTAAAGTGAGTATTTGTGTTAGGGCTGTTGGACTGTTAGTTGGTTCATTTCTGTGGTTTATCATTAAGAGCGAGTGCAGCTTAAACTCCCCTTTTGGCAAAACATACTTTCTCCATCGAATAACAGCTTAAATGCTCCAGTGGCTCCGGTGAAGCACAACGCAACCAGGCGACGCCTTTGGCTTCATCCACGCTGGATATTAAAACAGCAGGCAGTGTGTTTTGTAAGGCTGCCTAACGCATCCACTGCTAAGTGAAGCTCGTCTGTGACAAGGTTTTCATGTGGCAGAACACTCTCCACCTTTCCAAACGTTTAAGTTAAAACTTTAACTAAACTAGCAGGCCTCATTTATAACGTTGCATCATTAAGTTATGAACAGGCTTTTATAGTGCAAATTACTGCAAGCTGATACCCTACTGCTAGTTATTTAGACCCTCGGGCTCTTCGAGGCCTTCACCGCTAGGCCATCAACGAGACGAGCATACTAGCAATGGGAAACTACGCCTATCGACCACAGAAGTCATGGAAGTGGGCTAATGTAACGTACAGAGTTCATCATGTACACCGACAGGACAGGCGAACGTCGAATGTTACCAGTCAAGCTGTTGGCGACTAAATTGTCAAGCGATAATGAATAAGCACGAGTTTCTGAAGGGGCTAATGTGCTTGGATGGGCTAACTATCTAGACTTACCATTAACAATACAACTGGCTCTACCATCACCGCCACCACAACCCCCGCAACACACACATATTTTTTGGGATCAGCATTCAACACCGAGACAGTCTTTACTAATTAAAACAAAAGCATATTTCCCTGACTCAGTCATACCTTCTATGTGACAGCAGCAGTTCCTCCGTGTCTGAACTGAAAGCAATCTTGACTATGTGGCGCCAGTGATTGGTGCAGACATGTGATACGCCCCTCAAAATATCTGGACTGAAGCATTCCAGTTGGTTGTTGAGCAGCATGCTCGCGATACGTAACAGTGACTGGTTTACATTTGGCAACGCCCTCCCATCAAGTTTTACAATTAGACGCCTACTTTTAGAAATATTGAACAACCATAAACGGTTATCTTTGAGCCGCAATGATTGGTTGTAGTGATGGGAAGTCCGGCTCTGTTTAGAGAGCCGGTTCTTTTGGCTCGGCTCACTAAAAAGAGCCGGCTCTTTTGGCTCCCAAGTGGCTCCTCAGATTTTTTTGTTGCTTAAATGAATTTGTTACCAAAAATAATGTAAAATGATTTGTAAAAGCACACAAAAAAATCTAGGAAAGGATTATATGTCGGCTTAGTCAGATCCATAATAGATTATGGTTGTATAGTTTATGGATCTGCAGCAAAAACTCAGTTAAATAAGATTGATGTAATACACATGGCACCAAGAATTTGTACGCTGATATTTGCTATACAAGTTGAAGTAGGGGAAACGCCTCTTGAATTAAGAAGACTTTAGATGACTTTAAAATTTTATGTGAATTTGAAGGGACCTGAGATAAATCACCCAGCCAGAAACCATCTTTGGAAATAATGAAGGTAAGTGGGAAAGTTTCGGGTGCAGTGTGTGAAGACATGCTGAAAAAACAGGGACAGCAAATAAATCCAGCAAATAAGTCCATCCATGGTCGTTCCTCCGCTTCCACCTTGGGAGAGGGGAAAGTCCTTCCTCCACTTTCCCCTTACCATGTCCAGAGGTTGAAATGTCCTTGCATGATAAATATAAAAATCTGAAATGTGACAAAGGTTTAATGCTTCAGTTTATATAAATAAGTATTATGGATACTTAAAAATATTCACAGGTGGATCTGCAGCCAGACACAGAAAAAACAGCATAAGCAACTGTGATTTCAGAGGCTGAGATTAAACAGGCACGTAAAATATCCTATGATTTATCTTTTTTTTTTTTAGGAAAAATGATCATGGAGCAAATAAGACCAGAAAGAGCAATAGTATGTTTAGATTTACTCCCAGTTTAAAAAAAAACAGCAGACTGGTATTCGTGGGAGACACAGTCTTATCTGTGAATTATTAACTATGATATATAGGAATATATTAGATAGAGAAATTAAAACGTTTATTTTTTATTTTAATTAATTTTTTTCTATTTATTTTTTTATTTATGTAATTTGTTTTTGATTTTGCCATGTTTGTAAAATGCATATTATTTTGTTAGCCATAACAGATTATTCAAGATCAAAGGGTGGTGGTTATAAGAGGAAGGAGAAGAGAAAGAAGAAGAAGACAGAGAAGAAGAAGAAGAAGAAGAAGAAGAAGAAGAAGAAGAAGAAGAAGAAGAAGACATATTTGATATCTGAAAACATTTATTGGACTTTTGTCTTGGACTTTGAAAAGGAACTTTGGACTTTGACTTGGCCGTTGGCATAAACTGGTTCGTGACTGGATCAGGATGGCAACTCAGGATGATGGTCATGATGATAATATGGACTTTGATAACTGGACGCCGGTTACAGTTAGAGGACTTGGGCAAGGTAGAGGTCAACCAAACATGAGGCTAGATGAAGATTTAAGAGCCAGCTAGAAAGTGGTCATGAGGGAATCATCTGAAGAAGAGGAGTGGATGACTCACAGGAAGGTGACATGACAGGAATTCTAAATAATACTTAAATTCAGGGAGGGAGGTCAGCAGATGAATCCAAGTCCTATAGCATTGTCCAGGGAGCTGAAAAAGGAGCTAGGAGGTATAGAAACGGCCATAATTCTTTAAGATGGGAGCTTGGTGACAGAATGCATGAATGAGGAACAGAGAAATAAAGCTTTGCGTATGGAAAGTGTTTGCAAAAAAGTAGCGTGTGAAATAAGAATTCTGGGTCTGAATAATAAATACACATGGAAACACTTTGTACATTGAAAAATATTTTTGTGAAGTGAGTCATTTATATATAAATCCCCTAATACAGTTGTAAATCCCTCTGTGTTCATTTATTCATTTTGAGACTGATCTAACCCCATATAACACTGTGCAGTTTTCATAGCTTTGAGTACATGTGGGATATCTAGTACAAAAAAACAGTTCACCTCTTTAGTGAAAAAAGGACTTTTTGTGGCCCTCTCCCCATATAGTCCGATTGCTGGAGTCCACGTCTGTACACTAAAACACTTTAAAGCATTATACAAATTAAAGGAGGTTCAGGCATATCTTGACATTTTAAGCAGTAACATGATATTCTGAATCTTACCACAGCAACCACTCTGATACACTGCACCCCACAAGTCTCCACAGCTCAGAGCCACATGCAGAGGAGCCAGTAAAATGATATGCCACCACTGGCTTGTAGTGGATGCCGGTGAGGCTTACCGGTATGCAGGTCAAAAGCTTTTTGGCATGCTGGTGTGGAGTATGAGGCAATGTTTCGGGACCTGCCACAGACATTGTGACAGGCTCATATCGCAGGCCTATAGCCATAGACCTTTTAATCAATTTGAGACATATGCACAAGATTAAAAAAAAAAAAACAGACAAAAAAATGCTTTTGTATATAATGTGAGAGTTAAAAAGTTGGCTATACCTTGAGAACGATCATCTGGGCATCTGACCACTTGTGGCTCTTTTCAAACCAGGAAGGCTCAAGCATGTCAATACAGAATGTACTTACAATAGACTGTGGTAGATGACCCTCAATGAATAATAGATTACTGTAACTAACACTGTCTGAAACAGTCTCAAAGGCCCCCCCACACACACACACACACACACACACACACACACACACTCACGCACACACATGCATATGCTTACAGATATATTCTTACATGTTTTCAAAGAATTTCATCTGGTCTTTACGAAAGACTTGAGAAAGCATTTTGTTCTGGAGAAGATTAACAAGTTCTCCTCATTCTTAGTTCATGAACATCCATGATAATAGGCAATAGTCCAGTCTTACTGTAACAACCTGTTTTACCATGTCATGTTAGTATACCGTCTTTTTATCAACCCTGAAAAATTAGGAGATCTCACAAGAACTTGTTTTCTGAGATGGACAGGGCTCAAACAAAGTTAACTTTCTCCTGATTTGTTTGGATTGAAAATGCCATTTTAGAGTCTGAATGTTGGGAAGATATGTGGCTTGTGGAAAAGGAACCCAATATTTACTTTTGTGACTGCGGAGTGAAAGAACTGACAATAAATTGTGATCACATTCATTTCCCTTATAGACTATAATACACTCAAAGTCTGGTAAAGGGGCATGGCCTCTGGTTAAACCATGTGGCAGAAATCAGGAGCTGAGCTGAGCAGGGTGTCTGTGTCTCTCAACTGGATCCTGAGCTTTTTATAGGGTGCCTCTGCTGTGACTCTCCGACGGCGCAGCTCCAGTTACACCGCGCATGTGCAATATGCCAGTGTTTCAATGGCGTCAGAGGCTGTGTCCCAGCCTCCTACACTTGAGTCATAATCGAATAGGCCTTTTTGCTTAGGTAGGTTCCTAATTAAGTGAAGATATCTGGAAGTAGTTTGTGACAAGAGCTGTTTGAATTGTCCAAATGCTAAGGAAAGGTGGCTCAATGCTTTGCAGGATGCAGATCATTTAAATTACTATTGCTCAAGGATCCTTTTCAAATTATACTGTAGCATGCCTGAACTTGCACATTTTTTTCAGTAAGGTGGAAAATCTGAATACTTCTTCTGCACTACTGATGAAAAGATAAAAATCAGCTACCATAATGTAGTAGTCTTTATCTTTCAATAAAGCAAATTGCCTGCAAGGAAGGAGACGGTCAGGGCGCACAAGCGGAGCATCGATCTCAGATGTGCACAAGCGGAGCATCGATCTCAGATGTGCACAAGCGGAGCATCGATCTCAGATGTGCCTTTTGCAGTCCATCTTTTGAAAATTGTATTTTTTTGTAGTTTGTTGTAGAAAATTATAGTTTTGAATTATAGAGTGTGCTTTAGATCTACTATATATCTCAAGTGTCTTTAGTCAACTTTGGTTGTGATTTGATGCTATATAGGCTAAATAAAGTTTGACTTCAGTTGATTAGGTTTAGTTTCACCTGGGCACAACCACATCAGTAACACCCACTGTTGCATGAATAAGGTCATGTGCAGTCGAATTCTCTATGCACAGAAGTCATCTTTTCCTAAGTCCTTTTCTTTCTCCTTTCCTTTCCTTTTCTTCTTTTCCAGACCACATGACATTTTTCACCGGGGTTTAGGAACAGTGGTTAGGAAAGGATTTAGGAAGTGACTGTTCGACTGCAGCCTTGGATATGCGGTCCATTGCACATCCCTGTTTGTGTCTACCCCCATCGTCCCATTCGTGACATAAGCTTACATGCATACTTGTGTTCTCCCCAACACAGAATGCATTCTGTGAGCCAAGCTAGCTCATGGTGCTGTTATGGATATAGCCTATAATGAGAACGTATATTTGTCAATAATAACATTAATGGTATTTATAATAATAATAATATCCGTAAAAATAATATCAGTGTTAATAATCCTATAATACATCCATAAACTAGATAAACATTCTGAATGTGAAATGAGATGACCCTATAGTTAAAAAAACATGACTATTTTCGGTTTGCACAAACTAACATTGAGACTATGGGTGTTCGCCACTGGGTCCAGCTTGGTGGCTATTCTGCTGCTAAAGGCCACCTTTTGTGGCATGAAGAGGCCAACACCACCTTCCTAGTATGACCAGGTCATCGCCTGCCTCTAAGACCGACCCACAAATGTGCAGCCTTACTGGTGCCATCTCCTTCCTCACTGCTCTGTTTGGTGTTCTTCCTGCTGAGTTAGCAATGGAGACTGGCAAGGCTATAGTGGCAATCCTGACCCTCTCCACGGTCGCTGTGGTGGCACAAACTGGCATCAAGGCCTTGATGACCATGCTGCAGCGAAACATGTGGCTACACTGCCTGAAGATATTAGAAAAGGCTTGCTTGATGGCCCCATCAGTCCCGATAGGCTCTTTGGGCCACTCCTTCCTGACACCGTCAACCATCTACAACAAATATCAGAAGAGGTGGAGAAGGTGAGAAGGCAAATGTCAGTGAACATCAACTCCGGCCCGCCGAACCGTCCAGTCCGGCCCGCGACTGGATTCCAAAATTGTGAGGATCAAAGAGAAAAAATCATTGATCAGTTAAAGTTCAGTAATAATGCCACTTGAACAGGAGAAGGCAGATTTCAATGTGTGTTTTTCTCTGACGGGCCTCTGACTGCTCAGGATATGAATCCTTGAAATTTGTATGTTTAGT
>JAPZDY010000392.1:0-10463 GCA_029783645.1 Ctenochaetus hawaiiensis | reverse complement strand
CGTTAGAAAGCACTGCAGCATCCCTGTAAGGCTGGCTTGGGGAGGGAGGGAGGGAGGGAGGGAAGGAGGTAAGCGTTAGAAGGGTGGGTGCACGCTTTAAGTGCAGAATAGAGCTGGGTAAAAAATAGTTTTTCTGGTTAATTATGTGCAAGTTGTCCTTGGAAGCAGTTATGAAAGGACAATCACATTTTTACATGCAAATGCAAAAATTAAGTACAAAACTACACTTTAAAAACACTATTAAGTTTTATATGTATTAACATAAATGTGTTTAAAGTGTGGTTTTGTAGTTTATTTTCACGCTAAGTAGTTTATGACAACACCTTTTATTTCTGGCAATTTCTAATGAAATCAGTGTCATGACATGAAGGTCCCTTTCTCTGAATTCATCAGGCTGAAACCAGCACAGTGATCAGCACATTGTAGTCATGGCCCGAGAACTGAGAGCTTTTTTAAACTCACTGTTTACGGCGCTGAATGTCTTGTGCTGAATGTTGCCTGGACCTTTAATGCACTTTGCCAAATAAAATATTTCTATTTAAGTTGGCTGCCTCCTCTTTGCAATCTAATTCATTGTATGTGCGGGGTTTAGACCTCTTGGAGTTAACAGAGTGTTGGCAAGTTAACAAACCAGCAAGTTACAGTTTTCCACCTCAGCACTTTAACAAAAATGAAGAAACATGTGCATTTGGTGTGACAACATCTGACTCTGTCTCTTAAGCTTCATTTCCTGGTCTCATGTTTGCATTAATACTACAGGACAGATACCTGTTTGAGATGTTTCCTGTCTATGTGTATCTGCACTAACTTATGACTGACAGGTACATTTTGCTTTCAATACTTTAGGGACTCTTATTCCTAAATACATGACTGACTACTGTTTAAACTGATTGTCAATGATGGTGCTCCATATTGAAACATTGCTGCACACGAGGTTGCAAGACTCAAACGTTGCACAAAAGTCCAGAGAGTGACAATGTAATTGGCACAACCCAGGAAAAATAATTTATTAGGGAGAACAAAGTAATATTAAATCCCACATGGAAATCAACTAAAACAAAGAAATATTTTACAAATCAGATAGTTTGAATGTCAAGTCTTTGGCAGAAAAATACTCTGAAAATACATGCAATGTTTTCAGAGTCATGTTTCAAAAGACACTTTTTCACTCTTTACTTTTGAGTTGTAAATTATGATTCAACAAATAATTGAGTTTTACTTTTTATTTTGTCTTTGGAATAAAAGGCAAATTGATTTTTAAAACACAACAACAAAATCAATTGCTCAAAACCTTCTGGTCTAAGCGTTCACCAATCATATATTTACAGTTGATTTGTCCCCTGCTTGTTTAAGTTTAGTTCTCAGAATGCAATAACAGGATGCAAGTGATAGCTGTTAAATGTTACACACTGCTGCCACCTGCTGCCGTGAAGGGGAACATGCTGCCTTTCAGACCTGATCTGTATATTGAGTAAGTTCATAAAAATGAAAGAGATTCTGGGTCATGTCTGATAATGTTGGACTAAAATTCAAAAGTAGAGTTTGACCTGTTATACACACCAAAACTTTTTGACTCAGGTAACAAAATGGACAGAGGAGATGATAAATGTCTACTCTGCAACACACACACACAGCAACAACTGGCAACCTCTAAAAAGAAGCTTTACAGGAGCATTGAAGGTACAAACGCTTGGAGTGCTAACCTGTGGAATAAAGTGATAAAAGTGCAGCTTCCCTGGAGAGTTTGCATTAACCTGTAATAAATGGCCTCACAGAGTATTTTTTTTACTGAGCTCTTTGACTCTGATGGGGAATGTAAAAGCCCCTCTACACCCACACAGGGCTTAAACTCAGCTTGGTTAACAAGACGTCTACTGGGGTTAGAGGTTGAATTAAATGAGGTCACAAGACTCCATCTACCAATCACTGAAGGTATCATATGCCTGGTTAAACAGTTACAAATAAATCTACCAGCAGAGGAGACAAAGGAGCCTGAACAATCCACTGACCTGCAGGTGGTGCTCTCTTACTGCCCTTAAATGCCCTCTGCCTCATATCTTTAAGTAACTATATCATTAAAATTATATGACAAATGGCTAATTGGGGTACTTATAGGAAATCAAAAATACATCATCAGTATTCTGTGAAATTAAAAAGTGAGATAGAGTGAGATAGTTTAGAAATATAGGCACCAACTCATCTTCCCTACTCATTTCTTAAGCCTTTTACTGCACGTAGTGTACATAGCAGCTATTTAAATAAGTAAATGTACGTAACATATTAGTTGCAGCTGTTTGTTTAAACACACTCATTGTGCACTGACAATGAACGGGGTTTCCCACTAAAAAATCTACATGTTTTTCTCATTAACAATAAAAATAACAGGCTACAATAAATGCAGGAAACATAAAAGCTTAGTATCAATATGATAAGTTACATACTTCAAGTCTTTTATGAAAATTTGTTGGTAGATGCAGTGCAACCGAAAGTTCGACAGCACCTGAATGCAGCATCCCCCACGGAGTAAAACTGCATAGTTCAATTGCGCGAGAAAAACTGATCTTGCGGACGTGTTTTAAAATGGCAGAGGATTATTTCACCTGAGTCTCGTGCATATTTCATTCTTTAATCTGAAGTGTCCATAATAATCTTAGTTTGGCAGCATTTCTTTGTGTTTTAAGCTATTTGATGATCAACATGCAATGCCCCATCATACACACATCATGCTTTTCATGCTTTTAATGTCATATATTAACATGGAATATTTTATTTAATCGTTTGTGCACAGACTTTAATCTCATTTATTTATATTTTACATGCAAGACATAGACTGTTGTGCACATGTACTACAGTTTCGCTTTGAGTTTGTATGTATGTACTTCATTCTACTTGTGTATTTAAGAGCTGTAAACTCTAATCTAATCAAATCAATGTACAAGCACAGTATTGTTCGTGTGTCTTTTTATGTGTGTCGGTTTCTCTGTTCCTTTGGTTATTGCATAAATAAAAGTGCGGGTGTGGGTCACAGGGTGGGGGCAGGCTTTCCTGAGAAACACAACTGAAGGGTTTGAGGGTGAAGCTGCACTGATCTCACTTTCATTTGAGTTTTTCATAGCTCACGGAAACAAAAGAAAAAAAGGTAAGAAAAAGTTTCTGTATATTTAGTTTAGTCTTTAGCTTCTGTTGAGCCCTCAGCATGCTTATAACAAGCATATGAATAATGCTTTATAATGAAATTGGTTTATATTGTTGTGTAAATTCGTCTGTTGTAATAATAATAATTAAAAAATGGCACCAAGGAAAAGAAGCCAACATGCCGAGTTTTTCCTGTTATTTAACAATCTACAATACTTGACTTGCTTGAGCCTATTAAACATCATTGTTACATCTGTTAATTAAAGTAAAAAAGACAGTATCAGTGCATTGAAGTTTTGACGAAGCTAAATGTCACATTTTAACTCCTTAACGTTAACGCACATTAAAAAACTTGATGTTATTTGGCTCTTTAATGCGATTTTAATAAGAAATAGACGTAACACCTGTTTCCTGCATCATAGTAATTTGAAATAAGTAACATCTGGATGCAATTTTAAACAGATTTGAACTAATTTACTGCAGCTCATAACTTTAAGGAACAACATGAAATGTTTAGCTAGCTAAGTTTAGCATATAAGAAGATAAAATTAGCCATCTAATCACTACAAATCTTCACATTAACTGTCTGGCTAGGATAGTTTCACAAGTTTAATACAATAATTTAAAAGCCCATGCATTTTTTGGAGGATTGACCACAGTCTATTAGGAAGTAAGATGAGAGAAAAATGTCAATTATTCATAAATGATACAAAAAGTCTGATAACGGTTTAGCCTTATTTGAATATTGAAATATCCTGTAACGTTAGCTAGCTAGCTAGCTAGCTAACAGTTAACCCACTTCAACGTCAGCTAGCAAGCAATAATCTCTCTGCCCTTTATGAGATTTTTCCTTTATGAGATTTTCCGTTGTTAAATATTAATACAGTGTTTATAAAAATGAGTCAGAGATTACATATTAACTATATTGCTTCATGACTGACTTTGAAACTTCAACCTGCCGCTCTGATGGTTAATCAAGTCGATGCTAAAGTGCTGGAAAAATTAAAACATGGCATTAGCTGGTTTTAGATTTGAACTTCAACAAGTCAAAGCTATCTAAAGATGTGCATGGGCTGCCATTTTAACTGAAATGAATATTTGTGATATTAGGCTTATATTTGGTTTACATTTGTAAGACATTTAAAGGTATAGCCTTGAATATAGCAGATGGCCAAAAGACAACTGAGCATTAGGGGGATTTGGTACTGTGGATTAAAAGCTTAATCTAGACTAATGCAATTTTATATCAACACATATTTAGAAATAAAAAAAATATTTTGAAATTAATTGGTAAATGGATTAAAAAACATAAAACTAAAATATATTATCAACCAGTCCACCAACTCAAATGTTAACTCTCATGGTAAATAAATTGTATTGTCACTTTGCCTTTGCCAGACAAATGTGAGTTTTGAACACAATTCCAAAAACTATAAGGATTAGTACGTTGCATTGCAGATTTAGTCATGATTGTAGATCTCTGTGGTGTTTTATTGGTTGAACTAAATTAGCACTTTGTGTTAACTTTGCCCATGTAACTAGATTGCAATGAACTGATTCTGATTATTGGCCATAGAGCGAAAATGTCTCACCATGCACTGCTTGAAATGCAGAGAAAGGTAGTACACAAGTTGTAAGTCAAGGATAGCATGATAACCAGCTCGTTTAGTGCTACTTCCTTGAAAGTCTTTACTTCATTGTTTCCTGTGAGGGTGCGTGTGTGTCAGAAACATGTGGTTGAGAACATCTTCATGCATATCGCAGTAGTAAAAAAACAGCTTCTTCTTGGCTTAACAAAGCATTTAAAAGCCATGTTCATAATCCTGTGAGTTATCTGTATGGTGCTTTTGTTTGTTACTCTTCTCAGATTCTCTCTTTCTGTCTTGTCTACTCCAGACATGGCTATTGTTCAGCAGCCAGGCCAGGTAGTCTTGGTGACCAACAGCCAAGGACCTGGGGCATGGAGCAGTGGACTGTGTGATTGCTGCCAAGATATGGCCACCTGTGAGTCAGCCCATCAAATGATGTCATTTACCAGTTTGTGTGATCGCCACAGATGATGTGACAAACAAACTGCATGCACTTGTATGATCCCTTGTTGACTTAAATGAAAAAAAAATCTGCCAAGACAGATAACCAGTTAGCCAGGATATGCCCCTCTGTGTTTGAATAAGTTAAGAATTAAGGAGTAACTCAGCAGAGTTCTTCCTCATCACAGTATGGAATGTTAGGGAAATTTTCTGTAGATGTGTTTTCTAAAATTATCTATTTGATCGCAGTGTAAGGGCAAATGTGTCCCTCACAAGAATAACATCTTCTTGTTTAACACTCTCTGTTTGGTTAATGTTAACAGATATTCTTTATCAGTCCGACTTGTTTTGATGTGAGTTGACAAATTTGGCAACAACTGCTCTCTCATCAAGAACCACTGAGTCAGATAGTGTTGCAACTCAGTTGTATATTTATGAGAAAACTAATTTTAAGGACTGGAGGATCAGTGTCTGACACTGAGTTGGGAGCTGTATTCTGGAAAATATCAGGATAACATCTTTTTTTTTGGAAATTCAAGAGAAGATCTCGTCCCATTATTCAGCATATTTGCATATCTGAACTCCTTAATGTCCTTAAGTCAGAGTTTGTATAATCATCATTTCCTTCTTCCCCTCTCTCCTCAAGGTTGCTGTGGTCTCTTCTGCTTCCCCTGCATGCAGTGTCAGACAGCCAGTGAACATGGCTGGTGCTTCTGCATGCCGCTGCTGGACGTCTGCTGTGTGGTGTCCTGCTTACTCCGCTCCTCCATTAGGGAGCGCCATGGCATCCCTGTAAGACTGGCTTGGGGAGGGAGGGGGATATATATGGGGAAACTAGGGCTTCCATCGTCTATCCATCGGCTTACTTTCTCACTATGTTTTCGTGATTTACAGGTGTCATTACAGGTGCGACACAGCACGTGTCTGAGGCATTTCTGTCTTGCCTCTGTATTTAAGTGCATTGAGAGACTGAATGTTATTATTCTGAGACGCATTCGTGAGAAACAGAGCGTTGTGATTCAAAACCTGAAGGAGTCACAACACCACATCTACATGGAGAAGTAAAGGAATTAGTAAAAGGCACATCCAGTAACCGAAGCTGCAGTTGTAGTTTCATCTGGGCTGATACAGAATAGTTTCAGCCGTTGGAGTGCAGCTGTGAGATGGAGGACTTCCTCATTTCTCTCACTGTAAATATTGTATTCATTGTACAATGTTGCGTAATGTCACATAACCGCTGCATACTCCTCGGTCAACTTCTGTCTTCACATGTCAAAGAGAGAAAGAGAGGAAGTTACAATGCATTAATGAAGCACTTTGATAAACAAAAATGATGCACAATATCTAATTAATAGACTGGGAACAAAATGACTGGTTTGTGATATAAGCGTCATGACATGCAGGTGTGCAGTGTTATAGTTAGCTGACAGTTTGGTTTAAGTGACTTTATAGTACTTAGCTCATGATTCAGTGCTTTCATCTGAATAAATTTTGCTTGCAGATTTTTTTTTAAAGTTAGATATAAAATATAACTCCAGAGAATTATTTGTGAATTGATGAGAATGTCTACTCTTGCCTTTTATTTCATAAAGTTATGTATAAAGAATAAGAATTTGTTGGTATGCATATAACCTACAAACCCAATATACTGATGCAACTGGCAACAGCAGCAGAGGAAGCTGCGCCTTTAAGCGACAAACCCACAGACCTTGATCACTGAACCTTGATTGTTTTAGTTCACTCAAAATGGCGGATGAAGTTACCGACCAGCTGCAACACAGTGGAGCAGTTATCTGCTTAAAAACTCGTATCTGTCTCAAACATCATTGATTTTCCTCTCTCCCATCTTCCTCCTGCAGGGATCTTTCTGTGACGACTGCTGCAAGATCATGTGGTGTTACACGTGCGTCTGGTGCCAGATGAACCGTGAGGTGAAGCTCAGAAACAATCAGGGTGGAACCAGCACAGTGGTCACCACACAGGTCCTCTGAGCATAAGAGGCAACCGCTGTGTTCGTGGCCTAAGGGCCTATGACACGTTTGCAAAAAAACATACAGTCTACGAGTTTTCCTAAAGTTAATAGTAAAAAACATACAAGAGGAACTTGGCTCTTCATGTACTGTTGAGAGTTGTTCAAAGAATTAGACCAAAATTTGTAACCTCAAATTCAATCTGTGTGCTTTTGTACAAGAACATCACATGTGAAATTACTTTACGCACTTAGCAATGAGCATCTATATATTGTAAAGTAGTTATCTGTTTGTTATCCTAAGATTGAGCAGCTTTTTATTACTAGCCTTGCCTTTCAAAGCTTTAGATTTACTGTTAAAGCCTGATGTTTTGTGCTGAATGTTAACTTGTCGGTTGTTTCAAGACTGTATGAGGTCCTTCAGGTCCTTGTGCGACCTTTAATGTACTCTGCCAAATAAAATATCATTGTTCTGGTTTTCAGCCTCCTCTTTACAACCTGACTCATTGTGTGAGTAGAGTTTAGACATCTTGGAGTTTTTGGAGCTTTGACCACTAACAAGTTACGGTTTATCACAGAAGTGACAGAATCACAAAGTTGAGATGCACATTTTGGAGGTGTGATTCTGTCACGCCTGTGTTATTTCCTGGTCTCACGTTTCCATTAACACATATAACTGTCGAGATGCTCATGTTTCATGTGTCTCTTTACAAATTATGATTAACTTGCACTCAGTGCTTGAGAGAATCTGATTCATCAAAACACTTATTGCACAAATTAACTGAATGATTGCATGACTTAAATGTGCACAAAAGGAGAAGGGAAAACAGTACTTTGGCAAACCTCAGAAATATGAGTTTCCAGGGTCAGTTAGACAAAGTAAAATTAAGTCCCATATAGAAAGAAATATTTTACAATTTTTCAACGTCAGAAACCTTGTAGTTTGAATGTCAAAACTTTGTCGGATTAAGATGCTTAAACTGTTTGATAGGAATAGAAATCACAAATTGCAGGTCACTGATTAAAATACAAAAAAAGTTGTTTTTCAAGGGTAACGTGAAAGTAGTTGAAACTAGAGGAGAACTGACATGAGGAACAGCGATCACAAGTTAAAACATCGAAACAGGAATGTCGAGAAAATTTATGGTAATCAGTTTCACAACTAGCAGGCTTGTTTCCCTGATATCAACCTTTGCAGCAGTTTTTAAAGTGCTGATTATAAATCTGAAAGTTAGAGAAGTCCCTGTCTTAATGAAAATAATATATAATTCTTTGTACAGAATGATTCAGTATCAGTTTTTTAAAAATGTGGCGAAGGGGTAGAAAAAATTTTGTGAAACAGTAATAAGGTGCATTAGCTTTTTTGCTTTTAATTTGTGTATTATTATCACAAATACTTATTAAAAGATGCAAGACGTACATTTGGATGCCAAATTCTATTTTATGTTTTCTACTCTATTTTATTCTGGAGTTTATAGTCAAATTATTACATTATATTGCTATTCCTAGAGCCATGCTGCTAGCATTGCGAAATACCTGCTACACATACCTTAGCTTGGACTTTAATGAATCACTCTGTACGCTGGAATTTGTACCAAATGGTTCCCAGATAATCAGAAGCCATTTGATCAAGGCAATAGTATAGTGATACTAATAGTAATACTACTTTTGTTAGTAATGCAATACTAATAGTATAGATAGTTGAGGCAAGCACTCATTCTTTACCTTTATTCAAAACAGAGGGGCACCTCAGGGATATATGCTGAGGCCTCTGTACTTTCACACACCTTTTGCACCATTCTGACATTTGCAGATTAAACCAGACAGCTGACCATCAATAAGTACAGAGAGGGAAGTGTAGAACCTGGTGGGACGGAAAAAGGACCACATTCTTACCCGAAAAATAAAGAAAAAAAGAAATAAAAGTAATGACAGGTATACTGTGTAGAGTGTATCAAGAAGGAAATACATGAAAGAGGCAGACACAGGAATGATCTACCAGTAATAAAATTGAAAAACCAACATGGTCATGAACTCCTTGCACCCAAGCTATTATCTAACTGTACCTGCTTAGAAAAACAATATTGCTAAGGGTGCGTAAGCATTGTCATAAAGAGCATGGTAGTATATCATCATCTGGGCTAAAGTGCAGTCACCAAACTGCTTACAACACTTCAAAAACATTTTATCTGCAAACATCCTTTTGTGCTAGTGACGGTGGCTCCACTAAAGATAAAGATGGCAACAACGGAGCTTGTTTTGTGCTTTCACAGAGGAAATTTTCTCTTTTCAGACACTGAGCAGAGTTCCATCTGTAACAGCGGAGGAAATAGAGAAAGGGTGGGGGGACATCTTTCTCTGCCAAACTGCAGACAATGTGGTCCAGACAAAACATTTGGGACTTAAGATTTTGGCTGAAGGCACACATTCAATCTAACTACACTCCAACTCCAACAAAACAGAGAATAAGATGAACTGACTGTCTTAGAAAAACTGTGGTTCCCCTCCTGGGGTAATAAAGTTTATCTTAACTTTGACCTTAAGTAAACCACATATTAATCAAAAGGAAGAAACACTTAGGACAAACATTTCCTGTTTCCTGTTTTTTATAAATTCGTCAAGCCTAACAGAAAATGTTTGGAGACTTATTGTGGATTCTTCAATGCAAATAGGATTCTCTTATATTGAAATACCCTTTAGTTATTTAGATACTACATTTTTCTTGAAGAGGAGAATATCACAATCTTATTTGGAGTGTTTCCGTAATGTTTATTTCTTATCGATAAACAGCTGCTTTGGGCCACTTTTGACAGCCCTATTCCATTGAGGAGAGATCACCTCATGAACCACAAAATAGTGCCAAATTTCTTTATTACTTTTATTGTAAATTCCTTTACAAATCCGGTATGTAGGATTTAGTGCTGTCTAGCGGCGAAGTAACAGATTGCACCCTGCACGAAGTACGTCTCCGGTCTGGTGAACGTAAAAAGGCAGAGAAACTCGGAAAAAAGGGGAGAGATGCATGTTTGGTTTGTCTTTCCCGGGCTCCTGTAGAAACATGGCGGCACAAGATGGCGGACCTAAGGGAAGAGGAACTGTTCCCTCTCTAAATTTAAAAAGCTCATTCCGAGGTAATGAAAACAACGATTTGTACTTTCAGGTGGTAATACACTCATGAAAACGTATTTTAGAATTATATTTTCCATTTTTGTCATATTCTTTAAACAAATCCCGAACTCGTCTATTAGCTTTATTGTGAACGTTGTTTGGTTCAGTCTGGAAATTAGAGAATATAAAGGATATGTTCAGGGTTCAGTTGATAACACGCA
>JAPZDY010000391.1:2500-10468 GCA_029783645.1 Ctenochaetus hawaiiensis | reverse complement strand
CTGCAAGATGGTACAAATAAACAAAATTAATTTGTAAAGTTGATCTTTAATAATTTATTTTAGAATTCTATAATATATCACTTTATATTATGTGCACATTTACTGTAATACTCAACAGACAATAAATTATTTATTTAATAATAAATTGTCTTCCTTTTTATTGCGTATCTGCCATTTTCTTGTTTTGTTGAGTCCCACTGTGTCGGTAAGTTCCAGGCAGAGTTCATTATGAACATCCCAAAGGGAACGTTTGGTGGGCTCACATCATCCAATCACGCTAATCAGGAAATGAGTCAGTGTTACCATGGAGAGCAGTTGCCAGGGTCACCAAAGGGGAGGACACAGAGGACTGCTCTGATGCGCTGCACACGTGCACTGACACACACACACACACACACACACACACACACACACACACACAGGATTAATTGTGTTACAGTTTATGGTAATGTGATGTGACAATAACCAGCATCATCCTAAGCATCTAACACAAGTTATAGGAAATAAAAAAAAAAATTGCTAGCTTCATACGTGACTTGGGTATAGTTTTACCTGCTGGTACATTTGTTGCATGTGTAGTTAGCAATGTAATGCAAACCCTTAAACAACTGTTTCAATATTGAATGCAAAAAGTAAGAGAGAACCACTTTAAGCTGTGCAAGTTGTTGATGCTGCAAACAACCACTGACGTACATGATAGAAACAGGTCAAATATTTGGTCATCATGTAATATGCAAATAAGTGATTACTTAAAGAGTAAGATGTCACAAAGCATTTGGAAAAAGTGTTGGGCCTTTATGGGCCACCTGAACGGCTTCAGTTTAGGAAGAGTTTAGTTCTCTACCATGCCCTCTTTCTTTTTTCTCTTCTACATCCATCCATCTCAATCTCTATCTCCAGTGTATGTTGGTGTTCCCATAATTACTGCCTCCTACTCTATCTCTTACACTGATACACACACATACACTCATGCACACACAACACAAATCAGACAACACAAAGCTTTTTACATATCATTTTATCCTTTCATGTCCTCCATTCTCCACTGATGTAAATAGCAGCGCTCCATCAGATTAAGTCTGCCTACTCTGCTTGACTGTCGTGATTCTCTTGTGTTTCAGAGAATTTCCATATGAGTTGGGTAATTACGTCTAGCTATTAGGCCCACGCGTAGGGACACTGCGCCATGGGTGGCAGACCGACAACAGTTCATTGAAAGGTCAACAAGTAAACAAGCGTATCTTGTTTCATACATTCCTGCTTTCTGCATTGCAAGCTGTAACTTGTCCTTTGCTTATTCTATTTCACTCACTTTTTCACTCACCTTTGTTTTGCTTATGGATGAGCCTGTCCTTGTGTTCTGTGTTCACGTGGGTGTGTGGCCATGAAAGGCTGAGCTACATATTAAGCCATACTGAGCCCCTATTAAGAAGATTGATCAATTCCCAGGGGTGGAGCGAAGAGTGAAAGTCCCCATTATTGTTAGTGACCATGCAGTTTAATTCAACGGCTATTTCCTCTGAAGGGGTCGATGCCATGATTCAGTGACTATTTGTCACTAATCGAGTGAACTGCAGGCAAACTGGGGGGTTGGGACCCTAAGATTCAGATAAGACAGAGCTGCTGGAGATTTGCACCTGCATAGAAAATCAGTATTCCCATTCAGCAGCAGCTATTCATGTGGGGCACATACGTTTCACTGGGACCTCCTGTTAGATCCGATCACAGGCACACTGTGGCAATTTGGCCAAAGCATTAAATTTGAACCTTTTACAGTAATGTGACATTTTCATATAATGCTGAATTCTGGACAACACGGCTTTTAGGGTCTTTCAGCTTTTTAGGTGTAAATGGGTAATAATGGTGAATATTAAAACCTTTAGCAGCATTAATCACAATTAAATATGGAAATATGTTTTAATGCAGACAATGAGAAAGTATGTATGATGACATTCTGTGACAAATATGTATTGAGATACTGTCTAAATTTTTTGATTGAATAAGAACCCCAGGTACTTAAGCCACCAAAATGAATATAGTGTAAACTTGAATCAGCACCTGTCTAACACTGTTAGCATTAAGAGTCAGGTGATTGCATAACTATTTGCACTAAAATGTGTGTGAATATAGAGCATCTGTGTGACGCAATAATTAAACTTTTATCTGGTTATATACTGAGATTCTCTTCGAACTTAAGTGGATCTTCTATATCATGGACTAACAGAGGAAGAAAGCAGTTAGCAGACACAGTGACAGCAATTGCATTGCTAAAAAAGTAAGAAAAAACAAAAAAAAAACAAGTCGTTCTAGGGGAAAAAATGTGGGCAGCCATAGCACATGTCTTACTGCCAGCCCAACCACACTGACAGTACAGATAATAGGAACAAGAAGCACAAAGAAAAGACACATTAAGAGAAAACCTGTGCAAGCATTTATGCTGCTTATTGTTGGGTGATCAATCAGATGTGAAGAACGTAATCTGATTTACTCCATGTGACCAGCTGTAACTTGTTCTCTGCTTTTTCTCTTTCACTCACCTTTTTACAGCATACAGCTGTGACGTTGTCACTGTATTCTTTCCTTTGTTTCAGTGTTATCAATGACAGAATGTCTTTAATTCATCTCAACAAGCATCATTAAAGAAATGCATTATGTATTGAACTTCGGGGGTTTCAGGATGTATTAATCACTACCCTCAGTGATTTACTTATTGATTGCTTTACTTTGATGCTCTTTACTTTTGGCACACCAGTGGACATAATAACCATCCTTGCTTGACTACATTCATTGCAGTGTTTTTATTGCTGTCACTATTAATGTGTATTGTAACTGACAAATTTAGATAGTTTTTTATTGCTATTTCAGTGAGGAATAAAGAAGCCAATAGACCACTCATTTCAATGACCACTCTTTCCCCTCTGATAGGGGGCAGTGATCAAAACCATGATGGATTGGACAATGATAATGAAGAGAAGAGCCTCAAGGAAAAAGGGGAGGTTAAAAGGAGGAGAGGAAAGAGGAGAGACGGAAGAAGAGGGGAGGAAGGGGAAACAGTGGCTTATTATGTGACCATGACGGTTCCAGACCAGTGGCTCTCAAAGTAGAGGTCCTCTAGCAAAGTGAATAATGGTTCCAGTTCACATAATGATCTCCATCAGGCAATGTGCTCCAGCGATGACCTGTAGTTGCCACTTGACTCTGAATCAGCCTGGTTCTGAACTCTGATGTGTTTCTGCATTAGTTCATGACATGAAACTGTTTCAGGTCATTGCTGATTCAGAAATAGATTAGATAAATTTGTCAGTATGCAAAATACAAACATGATGTGTAACATCTCACTTCCTGTGCACACTCTGAATGTAACTGACTTTTTTTGACATTTCGCAGCTCTCTGAGAGACTGTAAATACTCAACCTGTAAAATCTGCTTAATGTTTTGGGTGGTTTCTGTAACTTTGGCAAGTCTCAGAATCATCCAGTGATTTATATTTTTTTAATCAATTTATTTTTTCAAAGCAGATTTTTTTTTTTTTGCATCTGCTGGTGTAAAGTTTGAGTCACATTGCTCAGGGTCAGAAAAAGTTTAAAAATGGGAGTTCCACCATGGAAAAACTAGGATCCATTGTTACTGGAGGTAAAAGCAGGACTGAAGGAAAAGTAGGGGAGAGATTTAAAGTCAACAATCTAACTCACTGAGGGTAAGAAAATGTGTGCGTCTTCACTTCCTCCCACTGTACAAAAGTGAAGCCACTTGTTCCGTCATTTGGAGTCGGAGTCGGAGTCTGTCCAAACACTTGAGCATACACCACTGTGATAAAAACTAAGTAAAATAACAGAAATTTTCTTTGGGGAAAATGTATTTAATTTGTTTTTGGATTTTTAAGTTCACTCCTGATCCCTTCTGCTAACATGGAGGGGGCAGAGGTAATGCCTATAATGCAGCCAGACACCAGGGGCCAATCCAGAGACTCTGCTTTACTTTTGAGGAGCTTTAATGTTGTTCCTTTTTTAGAGTCAGTAGTTTGAATCCAGTAGTGTTTGTTATCTTTCATCCATCTAGTTGACTAACATAAGTGTCATAAACTAAGAGTAATGCCATGCAATGAAAAGAGTTTTTTTATAATATTTTTATAATTTGACTTCTTTATTCAAGCTAAATGTACCTGAATGTTTCTTTAAGGCAGCATAATGCTAATTTGTCTCTTTACTAATCAAACTGTTTTTTTCAAAAGACCCTACACAATAAAACTGATGTACGATGGGCCTGCAGTTGCATTGTAGTCAGGGAGGATGTAAATGTTTTACCCTTGAAACAGTAGTAGTCAGCTACTGTTTTAAGTAGAGAACTGCTTGCTGAGTCAAAGCCTTAATAAGCTTTTCCATTTGTTTTACAGCACTGTGTAATAAAAGTCTTTTCTACAATGTTTTACCAGCAGTCACTCCAACTAAACGATTTAGCTGGCAAAGATACCCACAAACATAATTCACCATCAGCTGCCCTGATGGAGGGGTCACAGGTCACACCAATCCATCATAGCCAGGTGGAGTGGAGTCAATGATGGAGCAACACACACTCATGCAAAACACACACAAATGTGCACATGCACAAAGTGACAGCTTTTAAATGTCAGGCTTGCTCGCATGGTTAGGAAACTAAATAGTAAATGCTAACTTATTGTAATGTGAACTATGAGTTCATACTGAGGTACACTATCATAGCTTATATAATAGCTGGAACTGGTATTTACGTTATCAAAGTCCTATTTTTTTTTCTTGTTTATTTGCTCATTGGACATTGATTTAATTCCTTCCGTCCTTGCTTCCTTCCTTCCTCCCTTCCCTCCTTTGGCCTTTGTCAAGACAGATATTCCAGGGAGAAGTTTCTCTCTTATCTGTTGTTTTGTTGTTCAGTGACGTGAAGTTCAGGGTGGAGGAGTATTTTTAAGGTTATTTCCTTTAAGCAACCTTATGCAACCCGACAAATTGATCGGAAAATGGGGAGGGGTTGTGCAGAGGAGAGAAGGAAGAGTGACATCACCTCTTTCCTGTTACAACTGAGGTCGTGAATACGTGTTGCTACTGCAGGAAGCAGTGCTAGTATTGTGTGTGTGTGTGTGTGAGTGAGTGTGTTGTGTGATAGAGAGCAACACATGTAATATGTGTTCTCATTTGTGTATCTTCATTTGTGTAGGTGTGTGTGTGTGTGTGTGTGTGTGGGTGTGTGTGTGTGTGTTTGTGTGTTCCTGAGGATGGGCTGTGGTGAGACAGGATTACATGTAACAGGTTAGTCACCACCCTGCCCTGCATTTCTCACACCTTTATGATGTCAAATACTGGAAAACAATCACACATTAACACGAAGTCCTGTAAATATCTGCTCCCATGAAACCAAGTTTACTGGTAAAGTTAAATTGTTTTCCTGCCCGTTTTTTGAAACACATCACATTTTGAAGAACCTGTCCTCATGTCCTTATGTCCAGGGTTTGTTCACTTAAATCCACCTTCTTTAAGAAAAGTAACAAGAAGCAAATGCATCTTACAGATATTACAGCATTTTAGAAGAGTCGAAGTTTGACGAGAAAAAGTACTCCCATGTCTGAAAATATTTTGCAAAAGAGCCAGCGGGCCATCAGCTTAGAAAGACTTATCAATCAACCATCCCCTGGTTGAAGCTTTACAATTATGTATTATGTAAATATCAAAAACCTACTCATAATACAAGACTACAAAACATCCAGACAGATAAGCAGATCAGTCAGACTTGATCCTGGCAACACAACTAGTCAATGCAAATACACATGAATTACCAGTTTATTTAGCAAATTTAAAGAAAGGTTTTACATAGTGGTCTTTGGTCTAACCACTGGAACACATGTTGGCAACCATCTGTGAAATTTATCATACCACACACTGCAGAAAACAACTTCTAAACCAGGACTGGTGGACAGAAAGGGAGATAAAAATTACAATAATTAGGTCTTTACATCTCACAGTTAAGAAATCTACTAAACAGCTGCTCAGCATTCAAAAATTGACTTTGAGACAGCCTATTTTTTTCTCTTCCCTTGGATGGAGGGTAAAACAGAACAGCATTTTTAAAAGTTTTTTTCATCTCTCTTGTCACTGAATTATTGCCATTTCCTCCATTTACTCCTGACAATTTTGCTTGTTCAGATAACCCTGGTAGACATAGTTAAAGCTGTTTTGACATGTGTTTTGGGACAAGAGGAAAGCCAGAGAGCTTGCAGCTGCTTTTATGTGAAGCACATATCCATGACCTGATCCAGAGAGCATAATGAAAAGGCATCCATCAGTCAAACATATCAGCTTCAGAGACCCTGCAGAGATAAACTCTTCATAGCCACTTGCTGGTCCTTGAACTTTGACCCCACAGACAGTGGATGGCAATGCTGACAGTCTTATACAGAGTCAAAGACACATGCCATTGTCATGTTAGAACTTCAATGTTTAAGAGTTGTTGAGAAACATATTCTGTCTCTGCTGCTGATTTAAAAAAAGCTCTTTTGAAAATCTCATAAATGTCTGTTGAGCTCTACAGTATAGATAAAAAGTATCTACCAAGCAGCTAGTTCAAGGCAAACATGCATCCACATATGCGACACGGACTCTTGTACAATAGACAGACACAAATTCTCATGTGTTTATAAATCTCTAAAATGACTATATGTGTTTCTTTGAAGAACAGATAGAAACAACTGACTACCCAGACCCCTTTAGTTTAGGACCTGATCATGATGTTGTTGATCTGGAGCATGTCTCCATTAGTCTGTGTGTGGGGGTCTTTTATGTTAAATCCAGTCAAGGAATTGGAAAACAGTAAACTGTGCCTCTTTTTGTCTGCTACAGCCAGAGGCCTGTTAGCTTAGCTTAGCTTAGTTTAGCTTTAAAAAAATAAACTGGAGACAGCTAGCAGCTAATCTGGAAATATAACTGATATATATCTACAATATTTCATGAAAAAACTTAATTAAAACAATAGTTTGCTTTGTGTTAGGTGCTATCAAAAAGTTCAAGGACTGCTTCTAGTGTTCCCTAATCGAGCACTGCACAGTACTGTGCGTGTAACAGGTACAAGCAAAAATTTTTGTGAGTACACCAAGTACTCAAAGTAATACAACTTTATCATATCGGCACTTAAGGGGTTTTTGTGACCCTTTAGTACATTTGCGTGCATCTGATTCACAAGCAGGGGCAGCACCCCGTCAAAGTCTGCAAGGGTTTCTGTGAACGAGCACAACATAAACCAAGAGATCATCTCTGGTGTCCAGAGTTGTGTTTATGGCTACGACTCACAAACCAAACAGCAGTTTTCACAGTGGAAGAACCCACAGTCACCAAGACCAAAGAAGGTGCATCTGGTCAAGGACACAACCAAGAGCATGCTGCTGGTTTCTTTGATATCTGCAGGGCTGTGCACCATTAATTCGTCCCCAAGGCTCAGACTGCTAACGCTGAGTGCTACTGTGATGTTCTGAGGGTAAGAAATTCACTGCAAATGACCTGAACTGTGATGGGATGGCATATGAGTTTTCCAACTTGATAACGTGTCTGATCACTCACCCGAAAACAACAGAAGATCTGAAGAGAGTTACTGTTTTGAAACTGTGGAGGACTGATTGCATTGAATCTGAGATGAGAATTTTAACATATAAATGTCCACCAGGCCCCAAATAAGTCTGTTCCACAGAAAAAGGAACTATCACTTTGAAGAGGCCATTTTATGCTTGTTTGGCCCTTGTGTGTGCCATGGGTTGATTTTTTTTTTTCTTTTTTTACAGCCTTCTAAATTCACAATGTCAGACCAGAGAGAGGTCCTCTCTCCCACAGAACAAAGAAAAAAGCCCATAAAGTGTTTGAAACACACAGTAGTCAGTAGCCAAGCCTTTATTTCTGTAATTATTTGAGTCACAAGTAAGAGCAGAGACTTAAAATTAGCATGGCTGTGGAT
>JAPZDY010000390.1:0-10474 GCA_029783645.1 Ctenochaetus hawaiiensis | reverse complement strand
AACAATCCATCATCATGTTCTCTGACTCCCTGACGCCACCGGCCTCCTCAGGCCCCGCCCCCTTTATAATGTACCAAGTAAACTCTGAGGCAGCCCCTCCCCCACCGACACAATCACACATCTCACACGGTGATTTAAACATTCAGCCTAACACACACACACACACACTCACACACACACCAACAGATGGAATTCAATTTTGTCGCAGCAAACTGCTTTTCACGGACATTCACGGCGCCGCGCCGCCACCGTAAATGGAAATTTCATGCAGTTAAAGAAGGTCTTCCTCCAGTTTCAATAAGACACTTAATGACGTTTCTGACCCATTACAGACTCTTCAGACCTTCACTCATCCAGGAAGCTGGAGGAGAACAGACACGTCGTCTCAGCTGCAACCTGCATTCAACGCTGCAGCATGAGGAGTTAACGCTCTGCTCGAGAGCGCCGCGGCAGCTTTTATACAAGCAGGAAGAACGCTGGTTTACATGCTTATAACCAAATTATTGCACCTAACAGCTGTTTTAGCATCAAGCTTTAAAGAACTCAACGAAAATTGAGTTTTTTCAAACCAAAGACAAAGTTATTAAGCTGCTTGAGTTCCAGTTAAAAAACAAAAAGACTCTGTAGAGATGTATTAACTTGCATTTCCAGCTTAGATGAAAACATCATTGGCTGTTTAAAATTATATACAGTTACAGAAATATAACGAATCTCATTGAGATTCATGTCAACAGATTCCAGTTCAAATGCATTTATTGGAATTCTGTGAAACGTAATAAAACCAAACTGTGTCCTGCCTGAAGTAGTTTTTTACTGTTTGAATTCATATTAAACGACTCACATGTGCATTCAGAGACAGACATGCATTTATTACAAAATAACAAGACACTTCACAAGACGACTCTATCTTGTCTTTTCTTTATACTTTGTGCAAAATTTGTCCAACAACATGACGGTCAGTTGTTTGGTCAAAACTGAAATATCAGTAAATATTGAACTGTTTTACAAATAAATTCTTCATAAACTCAGTTTTCAGACAATAACTGCTCCATCAAAACCAGCATGAGCTTTATGTTGAAGGTAAAATATCTTAACTGTTGAAAGATTTGTCATGAAATTTGTTCATTTTATTATCAGGATGAACAACAATATCATCACTTGTTTGCTACCATGTCTGAGTGTCTGCAAAGCTAATAATCCCATCACCCCTGAACTGAAACTTTGGTGCTAATCAGTAGGTGTTAGCATGCTAACAGGCTAAATTCATGTAAGTTGGTGAACATGAACAATATTCCTGTCAAACTGGAGTAGTTGTACTTTATTTAAGTGAATTTATTAACTTTTAAAACAAGTTGTCTGCTGCACAAACATTATCTAACGAATCAACTTTGAGGTTCTGATCGATGTTTTCTTTTTGCAGCTGCTGCAGGTTTAATGACAAAGGGACGAATGATTAAGAAAACAAAAATCTGCTGCTTGTGGTTTGTATAAAACAGAACTTGTGCCTGATTTTCTCTGATGTCAAAGTTTGCTGAAGGAACCCGAACCGGCTCTGCACTCTGCTGCTCTGCCTGCAGGCTGCTTGCACCGTGCAGACACGCCAGGTGAAATGAATCCTGGGTCGTCATGTTTTATTTCTGCACTTGAGCTCCGTCAGAATGTGAACACCAACTGAAGCTGATGGCAGAAATTCAAAAGGTTTCTCTTTTCTTTGCTCCGGAGATCAGAGTGAACACTTTCGGGAAGCTGTGCATGAATGTTAGCACGGCCCTCTTGACCCGCCGCCATGAATATTTATCACGTTCAGCCTCCAATCATCTCATCTTCAAGCAGCTCGGCACTTCAGGTCTTTTCACATTCAGCTGCTGTTTCAAACTTCTTTAAGAAAATTACACTTCATTCTTCTTCTGCACTTTATTCTCCATCTGAAGTTCATTCTCACTTCCTCGTTATCTTCTTCTGCGTTTTTAAACTACAGAATATTCTTGATGATATAATGATTTTCAATAATTAAATTTTAATTTTCTTAAATGGTTGGACGTTAAACTTTGTTATTCAAAGTATTAATTTCAACTGGAGGAAATATTTTTTTAAATTGTTCAAACTTGCAAATATATAAGATTTTGAAGAATAATGTTTCACATAATTTCCTTTTGTGGAGAGTAAAGTTTCTTATTTTACATCAGGATTTTTAAAATAATGATAAAAATGTTAAATCTTTGGGTTTTACATTCTGTTCCTGCTCTAATGATTCATGTTATCACATTAAAACTGCACTTTATCTGCACAGTTTTGAACTATTGACCAAGTTTCTCAGCTGAACAGCAAAAAAATACAGAGGAAAAGTTTTGTCTTTTCAAAGTAAAATGTTCTTTGTCTCCTTTTAACCTTTCCACTGATGAAAATTACAGTGTCATGATTTTAAATGGGATTCGTGTCCCACTTGTGATTTGTTCCTGTAATTCGAGGGATCTGAAACTGATTAACGTCCAACTGCTGAAAACAAACCGACACCGGTCTTTGTTTTCTGTTTTTCCAGCCAACGCCACTTGATTAATTACCGCAGAAGGACCGGAGGCTTCGGATGCTCATTATTTGACAAGCAAACAGGTTTTTTTGTGTGTTTTTTCCACAAAGCACATGAGTGCATATTAGAAATGTAATTTCTAACATTCATTGAACAATATTTCGACCACCCGAAACCATTTAGTGCTTGCAGGGTGCTGAAACTTCCTGTGAAGAATTACTGAGGGAGTCTTTTCTCATTATGTTCCGTATGCGGGTCCGTATTAATCCGGACACCCGAGAGGATTTCCTGTGAGGTTTTCCCGCCTGAAAGCATCGTTCACATGGAGAGAGAGTCCTTTAAAAAAAACCTGCTAAATCATGAAAAGACTGTACTTTATTCTGTAAATGCATTTCTTGTTTTCACTCAGCGGCTGAAAAAAACATTGACGCAGCAACTTAAACTCAAGTGTTTTCCATCATTTTGAACCTTGATGCTGTTTTAGAAACGATGCACAAGCAGCAAAATGAACAGATCTGCACTTCGAGCAAACTGCCTGTGATACTTTTGTCCTTTTGAGTCTTTTCGTGGAAACCAAACTGATTTAGTTCCAGTTGTCGCCTCATGGTAGGTGATGTTTGCACGAAAAGGTTGAGCATGAAACAAACACTGTCATGTTTTCTTCTTCTTCTCTTTCATGCTAAAGGAGTTCTTTTATTCGTTTTTTTTATTCATCTTTACTCAGAGGATTTTCAGTCGTCTCTTTGTGCAGCTCCCTTCGCCCTTTTGAAGTTGCACACAGATTTCTTCAACCTTCGAGACGTCTGCGACTTATTTTCATGCAGCTGAGCTCCACCTGCAGGTCGTGACACATGAGGGCGCTTTGCGTTTGTTTGCATGTTGTTTTTATGCAGGTGACAATCCAGGAAGTGATGACATGCAGAGATGCTGATGATTCCTTTCACTTAAAAACCTCAGTATCTGTGTTTCGACGCTGAGAAACCAACTGTGAAGCTTCTGTTTTGTGGAACAAACTGTTATTGTGTTTAGTTTTATTTCAGTCCTCTGCACCTTTATGAGTCGAACATGAAACTGTGAGATTTTTGCAAAAACTCTTGCAAGTGTCAGCTGGAGGTTTTGGATTTAAACTTCTCTGTCAAGTTCTCATTTTTTGTTTTGCTCACAGCCTCTTTTGTGTTTTTTTTTTTGTGTCTGAAGCTCGATGCATCAGGCCTTTCAGAAGAAACTGAGAGACGGAGCTGTTGGAGGGAGATCAGTGTGACGCCACCAGCAGGAGGCAGCGAGTTCAGCAGTTCAGAACAAACATTAACACAGTTTATGTCGGACATGGTTGGACAAAACGTTTTAGAAACTGTTTGACTTTAATTCTGACTGGGATCATTAGCAGAAAATCTCAAAAGTATCTGCTTCAGAGGAATCATCATGTATTCTTGACACTGATCATCCCAGATGTTCCACAAATCCTCTTTCCAATTATGTTGCTGTAAAAATCTGCGGCATAAGTTCTTTGCAAAAGGCCTAAGTTTGGTGGAAAAACGTATTATTCTAACTAATAAATCTAATTCTAACTTATATTCTAATTCTCTAACTCCCTGCTCTTTGTCCCTTCTGTCCATTAAGTTCTTGAGTTAAAATTCTGCCTAATATTAGAACATAATGGACGCTACTGGAGGTAAAAGGCTGTTGATGGTTTCAGTCTTGAGTCATTTCCACATGGGACTCGTTGGAGCATCAGCAGTGCATGTGCATCCTCGTTGCTGCTGCAGCTGCACGTCTGCTGCGTCCTTGCTTTCTCCTCTCAGTTCCCTTTGATAATGGCCGTCAATAATGATGATGACACTATTTTTATCCTTGTTCAGGAGAGAATCTGAGAGAGCCGCAGGAAAAATGTCACCCTTCACCTGATGCTTATTATTTCACGGATGTGACGTAATCTACGGATGTTGACACTGAGACTGAAGTGAAAGGTGTGATGTTGCAGGTGTGATGTTCGTTTCACCATAAAAAGATCATTTTTTCAATCTTTTTGCTGAGAAATGTGCGTCACAGAAGAAAAAACGAGACACGTGAGCGTCATGTGAACGACATGCAGTCAGTGTTTCTGCTCTGATCTGACCACAAGCAGACAAAAACAATGAAAATCAAGAGGTTGCACACGTGTTGTTCGTGCAGCCGACTCCCAGTGCACAGTGGGAGAAAAACAATAGTTATTTTTTAACCAAATTTACCACAAAACACTCATAAGAGGCACAAAAAAGCTCTAATTTTGCTAAAATTGTCACAAATTAGAGAAAAGTGCCAATAAAGAGGTAAAAACTGGCGCAGCTGGACTCTCAGGTTCGGTCATTAAAGCACCGACACACCTCCCATTATTCTACATCCAAACTGCTGACTGCGTCCACCAGCTTCGTTCCCCAGAGGCATAAAAAAGCTTTTAGCGGTGCAAGACAGTTGAAATACGTATCAGCTCCTCGTTCATGTCCACTCCGACTCCTCCTCGCTTGCTGATTCATGCACTTCCCGTCTGGTTGCCACACAGATTTCTCTTTGCTCGGGGCAGATCTCATCACGTCTTCTCTTCTGCCTACAACGTTTCCTCTGCTGCTCAGAAACCTTCCTCATCTCTTTCCAAAAAAACTCCAAAAACATCACAGTCCCAAAAGCACAAAGCCGACGAACCGACGGCTCTGCAGCTTCGTCTCAGCGTGAGGCGGCGTTCCTGGTGACAGTCGACTCTGACGCAGCTTCTCTTATTATGTCTTTCTCTCCCGGAGGAAAAACGCTTTTTAGCACCTCGTCTGCAAGGAAATCAGGTAATTAAGTAATTTTCACCTTAAGATGTTTTCACAGGCTTCCTCCTGCAGCTCAGACGCTCTGCAGGTTGCAAAGACACGGCGACCGGTGATTCAAGAATCAATTTTTATATTAAAATTTAACAATTAGATTGAATTTGAAGCAAAAAATGCACGAAGCGCTGAGAAGAGAAATTACTGAAGATTGTTGCAAATCAAAGTCTTCATGCAAATCTTTTGGTTGAATGTAATAAAAGTGGATTAATTAAAGGTCATTTCCCTTTTTTTTAGCATGAATTTACTATAAAAATGACCGCCTGACGATGAGGAAACTTATCTTCAGCGGTTTGTCTCCTGTGTTCTTCTGTAAACTGTAGCACTCATTTACCCACAAGGCCTTGTTTTCCCCACCGACCGCTCTGCTATTGAACGCATCAAAAAAGCAGTCCGGAGGAGAAACAAAGAAACACGAAGACGGAGAGAGTTTGACAGATATACGAAGACGAAGAACGAGTTCGACTTTGTTGTGACATCTTCAATTACTTTAATTAACGCTGGATCCATTTTCATAAGATGTCAAACAGAAGAGAAGCTGATGGTTGTTAATGAGACATTCAGGGAGTGAACGTCGTTTAATAATTCACAGAAGATCCTGTGTGGTTTCATTCAATTCTCTTTTCTTTTAACTCTGAATTAAAGTCAGTTTCTTCTCTTTGTGCTCAGATTTTCACTCAGCTGCTTCTGTTTTTTATTATCAAAGTTAGTTTGAACGAGGTTCAGTTCATTCTGGGAGTGAAAGCGTAAATATATTTACCGCAGCAAACAGACGCATTCAAATTCTAAAATAAACCAAAGTCGTGCAGACAGAAGATGCATATTTACTTGTTTTTGACTTCATTCACTGTCTGATATCTTGTCTCATTATTGGGAAAACCTCTGACTCAGCCATGTTTCATCTGAAAAAACATGGATTTTTCAGTTTTCTGTAGCTTCAGTCTTCAATTTCTAACAATATTTGCCACATTTGTTCCAACAGTTTATATCAACACGTGACACATTTCTGATTTTATGTGAGGTTTGAGGAGATGCTTGATGGTTGGAACAGGAGATCATGTTCCAGACAACATCAAGCTCAAGCGACCGTCAGGATATTTTACAGCCAACAAGATGCTTTTAAAAGGAGAAGATGGAAGAATTTCCACCTTTGTTTCTGGTGACTTAACTGGCTGTTTTAAAGGAGACATTGTGAAAGTTTGTGGTTCAGTATCAAGTGTTTTTAAGTCAACAGTGACAACAAAAGTCATGATTTTATAGCTCAATATTATGTTTCAGTGAAAAAATAACCGTTCCTGTACAAACTAAGTAGCTCTCAGTCCAAACAAAGTGAGCAAAAGCTGTAGTTTAATGACGTCAGAGCAGCGTTGGATCATGGGATTTGTTTGTTTCACATGTGAATCAGTGTGACTGACGTTCACAGACGAGTTCAATGTATTAAAGCCTGATTCGTGTTAAGTTTAATCGCCGACTTCCTTCCTCACTTTCTGACCGCGGAAGTTACGGACAGGAGACTGAACGAAATGTTACCTTTAAAAAAATCACAGATTGTTTTCTCTGAGTTTAAAAATTGTGACATTCAGAGACAGAAAACATCTTTATTGTCACAGTATATGATGATTATGAGCGTTTCATTTGTGGTGAATGTGGTGAAAGATTTTGTCCGACACAAAACTCCTGCTGTTTCTGGATAAACAGGCGGCCTCGGGACGACACGTTGCAGCAAATAAAACTGATTATGAAACATGAGTTCATGCGCTCCTGCAGACGGTGGCCTACATTTTTAATATGTGGTGAATTTTTTAAACATTATTCCTGTGATACGGATTTGTAGGTGTGAGCTTCTGCAGCTGCAGCGTTCAAGCACACGAATTAATCTGTGCACCTCTTTAAAGTTTCATGATGTGAACGAGGTTTTGTGCACATCCCAGTTTGGATTCATGCATCCTGCATCCAGACGTGTCATCTGCAGTAAAGATGAAGAGAAACGTGTGTGTTGTTTGCTCCTGATCTCCTGTGATTTTTTTTTATATTTGTGAATATTAAATGATGGTGCAGTTTTACAGATGATTTCTCTCTTTTACTTTGAAGGATGTTGCAGTTAAACGCAACAAAACCAAACTGCAGCTACAGGAAATACCTGAATGTGACGAGAAAACTCGTTTTCTCGTCACATTACAAAAATGGATCTGAAGCTGTTTTTTATTCCATCCGAGAAGATGATGCAGCAAAAAACTCACAAAGTTCATATTTGGACCAGTTGATTCATTTAAACTTGCAAACATGGACGCTGGACGCAGATCTGAAGTCTGCTTTCTTTACTTCATTTATGAGCTCCAGTGATTTTTAATCCTCTCCTTCAAAAAGAGCTGCATTGCAGAGGGCTACTTTAAACCATTTAAGCGTAAATGCCACCCAGATTCATCTTAATGACAGGAAATCATTAGTTTGTGGGCTGAAAATCCCCGCAGGTTCGTTTCACCCGTGACCCCGAACATTTCAGCTCCACGTTCTGCTTTCATTTCAATGCTGATTATCCTCCAGAGGCAACGCGCCTTTTCATATTTCTCTTGAAAACAGATGCATAGATGCCATCAACCTTTTTATTTTTGTGTTTGCAACATATTTGCATGAAAACAATTTTGGCCCTGGAGCCGTCGGCGTGCATGCAGAGAGCGGCATGAACGTATCTAACAAGATAAGTGATGGGACTCGATCTGAACGTGCAGCTGACGGCGCATGTCGGCGCTGAAAGTCTTTATTTTTCTGGTCTGCAGACAACAAGGCCGCCTGGCTCACTGGGGTTAAGTTGATCTAAGAAATGGAGTGAGATTCACTCGTTCATGCATTCATAAAAACACACAAGCTGGTCAGCAATCGGCCCTGCAAACAGGACAAAAGACTGAAATCAAACAGGTTTTCTGTCTTCTACCTGCTCGTTAACGCTGTGTGCATCCATGTTCTCACTCAGTCAGACACCTTTCAAACTCAGTCAAACCGCTGAAAGGCCTCGTTATCAAGCCGCAAGAGTTGGATTTGTTACAACAAAGATGTGCATGTAAATCCGTCGCAGGGCTCGAGGAGATTAATGAGACACTCGGAGCTCAAAGTCATCGACAAAGACTCGTCGCTCACCTCACGCGTGCCGCCGTCATCGGCCATTAAACTCCAGTCTGTTTTTAGAAAAAGGATGTCGTAGGCAGACGAGGCAAAAAAGAGTCAAGGTGATTAAACACGAGATGTCTTGAGTTGTTGGATTAAAAGACAGAGGTGGAGGAGAGAGGAAGATGGAGGGAGAAGGAGCTGCTTTTTCACTCCATCTGCTTTTTCTTAATGACTTGGTGTTTATTCGGCTCAGGATGCTAAACTTTAACCTCAGGGGAGCCGAGATTACAGGTCTGAGGGCGCGTCGGCCCCCCCGTGAGTGTGTACAGAGTGTGTGTTAGTGTGTATAGAGTGTGTGTGTGTGTTTGTTTGCGGGTGGGCGGAGGTTTTAAATCAGCGTGACGGTCCACTCTCTCTCCGGAGGGCACGCTGTTAATGAACTCTGCCGGAGTCGTTCTACAGTAACCACAGTTATCACGACTAATTATTTCACAATTACAGTCTTTTATTACTGTGACTGCGTCGCCGTTTCGGCTTCAATGTGCAACCGTTTCAAATAAAAAACAACAAAACAAACGGATGCAAATCATCTCTGTATCCCATCAGGCACCACAAGTCCACTTTTGTAATTTTATGGCTAAATTAGGTGATTTTTTTATTTTCATTTAGACTGAAAGTAATTAAAATAAGACTGTTTACGTCAGTTTACATGAATATAAACTGTAATAAATCATTGAAACAGCACTTGCAGGTATTTGTTTTGACACGTTTTCGAGTTTGTCTCACTGTTTTTTTATTCTGTTCGTCTCAGATCAGTCTGGTTGCAGACAGAAGGGAAGTGTGTGTTCCAAAAGAAGACAAACCTCCAAACTCCACTGAGTTTCTGCAGAGTCTCTGAAGTGTCACATCACCGAACAGAAACCAAACAGACAAAATTAGAGATCATTTAACCCTTTTTTCATGAATTTCCATTATATTTTAATCAGTTCAGATCTCCACACAGACTCCTTTATAACTCAATGATCTGTGACCTGGAAGTTTAAGTCGATTTTCCTCCATTTTTATAAATGAAACTGTCAGATTTATCATCAGATTTGCTGCTTTTTGCAAACAACTGATTAAAAATCTTCACGTTTCATGTGTTTGATATCAACGTCTCTACAATTCTTCTTGATCATTATGTAAATTGGTAGACTTGTGTCATTCAGAGGAGGACGAGACGTGATGAATGCCAAACGATACACTATCAATCCAAACGTAAAGAAACGTAAAGTTTTATCTCAGTTCAGCGGTTTGGCTGTTTGTTGGGTCAAACACATCTGATGGACTGAAACCTGCTGCTTCAAACTGTCAAACTTTATCAAAAACCAAACGTTCTGTTCTACAACACAGTTTACTTTAAACCAAATGTAGAACTTCTTATAAAAAGTTTCTCAGCTGCAAAACACTTCATTTAACTCTAATGAGACAACAGCAGATGAAACACCTGTTGAATCACCATGAAAACGTCCCTGAGTGAAGCTCCTCTTTTATTTCAAAACAGAAATGTTTTGAATTGCAAATGGCTGCTGAGCTCAATGTAAAGATGGTGAAGGGCTGAGAGGGAGAGGCGGGTCAACACACACCAGGCTGCAAACACACCAGGCTGCAAACACACCAGGCTGCAAACACACTGAGAGGCTGAAAAATGAGTAAAATCTCTGTCATCAAATGCAGAGAGAAAGAGTGAAGGGAGAGATGTGACTGAAAGAGGAGGCAATAAAAGAGAAAGAGGAGGAAAATAAGCAAAATTTAAAGGAGTGTAAAAGGGGAAAGAATCAGAAGGGAGGTTAAACCAGAGAGAGGAGAGAAGGAGGAGGAAGAAGGTGGGAGAGAAAAGATGAAACATGGCTAAAACAAGCAAAGAACAGAGCAATGAAAGAAGTGAAGATG
Organism: Ctenochaetus hawaiiensis; assembly: GCA_029783645.1. NCBI lineage: Eukaryota > Metazoa > Chordata > Actinopteri > Acanthuriformes > Acanthuridae > Ctenochaetus > Ctenochaetus hawaiiensis. The sequence goes on along the minus strand of JAPZDY010000390.1, from coordinate 64 downwards.
GATGGATGGAGAGTGTAAAGGCTGTAAGAAAGAAACAAGAGGAGCGAGGAGATCTAAGGCAAGG
>JAPZDY010000389.1:0-10479 GCA_029783645.1 Ctenochaetus hawaiiensis | reverse complement strand
GGTCCTCTGCAGGTCCTCTGCAGGTCCTCCGCCGGTCCGATACCTTGCTCAAAGGCGCCTCGTCTCACACCAGAATGCTGACAGCAGCTCTTCACTCTATTTATTTATTTCTTTCCCATAATTGCATCTCTCTGGCAGTAAATGTTTCCCACATGATGGCTGCAATTAACAGAAAAAAATGCTGTGAGAAGAAACTCAGGCTTCTGCTGAAACTGATTCAGTGGAGCAGATTGAGTTTCCTCCGTCTTCCCCTCTGTTTACTCTGATCGTTCTGGGGAGTAAAAGCTGCTCGGCATGCATTCATTAGCATACATTCACAGGCAGTAAACACAGCGAACCACATCAGATCTCGTGTTCCACAGACGGAACGTTACATGGAAGTTAAGCGAGGAAAGCTGCAGCTGTGGCTTTATTTGTTCTGTGTGATTTTATTTGGACGTTTCCTCCTTTTTAACCTCTAATGTTTCCGTGTTGGCAGCAGGTTCAGGTTTCTGTCTCCGAGTCAGGCAGGAGGAGACACTTTCCTACGAGTCTGATCATTTTCTACATTTTCCATCATGTTCAGACTCAAACACACACTTCATGTGAAGTAATGTGTGTGTCAGTGTGCATCTCAGCCTCTGAGCTCCGTTAACACACATCAGTGAGACACAATGATGCTTCATCACCATTAACACACACACACACACACAGTCCTGCTGCCGTAAATACTCTTTAAGGCATCAAATGTGGATTAATCCGCCGTTGAAAATAGTCCCCATGGATGCACTGTTGATAAAAACTACAGTTTTTTAACAAATCTGACGTTTGTGAGTCATTCAGCAGGAGCCGATGAACTTTGAGCTGAGAGCCGCAGACAGGAAGTCAGACAGACGGGCGAACATGTCGATGTTTCAGTCTGAACAGACCTGGTCACTGTGCAAACTAAGAACAAACACCAAACAGGTTGAAGAGACACACACAGCATGTGGCCATAAGTATGTGGACGCTGTCACGTTCGGGAAGAGATGCAGGAAGGTTTTCCTGGTTCAGCGTCGATGAACTCGACACAAACCGGGAAGAACTGGATCACATGTGAGACCCAGAGGCTTAAACATCACTGAAAACAAGAAAAATGTCACTCTCAGAGCTGATTAGTTAAATGATTTAGATTTTTTCAGCAACTGACTGCAAATTCTGGAAAGTCCTTGAATTTAAAATCAAGAAATCCTTAAAAATCCTTGAAAAAAGCTGCTGACAACAAAAGTGAAGTGAAATCAGTGTCGACCTACAGGAAGGAAATGTGATATAATCCCAAAAAACCGTGACGGATAATAAAAACTCCACAGTTTTGCAGTTAATGGACTGCAGCCTGTAAAAGCAGTGGCGTTTCCCTGTAATACCAGTGTGTCTGATGTGTGACGGAGCTGCAGGTTTCTTCACACACACACAGCAGCTCTGCAGCGAAGCTGCTGCTAATCAGGACGGCAGGAGGTCACCACGAACATCTGCAATCTGGAAGTCATTTGGAAAAATGGCAAACACTCGTCTCTCTCTCTCCCTGTCTCTCTCTCTCTCTGTCTGTCTGTCTTTCTCTCTCTCTCTCTCTCTCTCTCTCTGTCTGTCTGTCTGTCTGTCTTTCTCTCTCTCTCTCTCTGTCTCTCTCTCTCTCTGTCTTTTTCTCCCCTCTGCATCCTGTCTCTCTCTCTCTCTCTCCCTCTCTCTCTCTCTCTCTGTCTGTCTGTCTGTCTTTCTCTCTCTCTCTCTCTGTCTCTCTCTCTCTCTATCTTTTTCTCCTTCCCTCTGCATCCTGTCTGTCTCTCTCTCTCATCTGTCTGCCTGCCTCTTTGTTTCTTAACCGTCTTTCTCTCTGTGATTTTCCTTTAAATTCACGTTGAAGTTTCTGACTCGACTCCAAACTCGTCTGATGATCTTCCATCACAAAACCTCTGAATCTTCTGTACAGTGTAACAGAAATATGGCTCAAAAACTACAACTCCCATGAGCCTCAGCTGCTGTTAGAGAACAGGTGAAGGTGCACAAATGATTGGCCTCTAAAGGGAGATGAATGTTACTGACATTCATCGTTGTCACTTATAAAAAGAGCCAATAACATGAAGCCAAAGACTCAAGAAGCACGACATCTACACAACGTGAACAGCAGGTGGAGCTCCGCACCTTTGAAAGGGGTTTGCAATCAGCCAATGAAGATGTAGTAGAAGAAGAAGAAAATTGGAGGAAGAATTTGCTGTTACAGTTGAGTTTACTGCTTTCCCTCTTTCTCCTGCTCTTTGTTCTGAGCTTCGACCCTGTTTCTTCTTCTGTGTCTCAGACTCGTTGTCACATCCTCGGTTCACACAGTCATTCTTACCTGTTTCCTGTCTGTCTGCGCTCTGGTTGCTTCCTGTCTGTCTCTCTCAGGAGTTCAGCACTAACCCACCTCGTTTTGTTCGATAAAAAGCCCTCCAGTTGATCATCTGTCTGGTTGTCTGGCCAGCAGCCAGAAGATGTCACACTAAATATGGCTCTAATGCTTTGACTGCTGGAGGTGCGCTTGATTTATCGCAGCTGAAACCTAAACAGCCTCTGAAGTGGAGAGCGAACATGTTGGATCGGATAAATCGCCGGCTCTTCGGACTCAAACCACCCACCTATGGCCGCTCTCAGGCTTCACTCACTCAGTCAAACAGGGAACCAAAGAATTTCACCTCCAACCAAGTCCAGGAACTGGACGGAGGAGTTCGGACTGAACCCTGAACCCTGAACTCTGAACCCTGAACACTGAGCCCTGAACCCTGAACCCTGAGCCCCGAACCCCGAACCCCGAGCCCCGAACCCCGAACCCCGAACCCCGAGCCCTGAGCCCTGAGCCCTGAACCCTGAACCCTGAACCCAGGTGCTGCCTTGCTCTTTTCTCGGTCTCAATAGAAAATCAACCCAGTTTTTGACCCGGGGAGTTAAACCTCCAACCCTGAGCGACAGTGTTTCCCTGGAGGTCCTCTGCTCTGGAGCCTCGCTTAGGGAGCTAACCGTCGCGTAGCTCTTCTTTCTTTTGAATTGAACTCATGACCGTCAGTTTTTTTTTTGGAGAACCTCAGAGTTTAAACCTCATACAGTTTTTCATTTTTTCCATTTTTTTCATTTTTTTCGTTGAAATATAGCATTTTTGTCATATTCAGAGCACTTTGTCTCTTTGTTTGGACACCAGCTCAACAAATAACCTTTATTACTGTCTGGAAACTGTCAAATAAAACAGAAATGCCATAAAAAACGACGCTGCAGAAGACGTCAGCCTGCGTTGAACTCCCACTCCCAGGTCATGAAGACCTCACACTGTCTGCTGGAAAGTGAAGCAAACCTCCAGTCACATTCTTGAGAGACACTCCCTCCTCAGGGGCTCCGTCAAGGTCAGGTGAGGTACTGAAGGCCTGAGGAAACACAAAGACATCCATCCAAGGTCCCTGGAACTGAACCTCCAGTTTCCCCCAAAGGTCCAGGCTCCTCTTCATCCTGTCAGACACACACACACACACACTCACACTCACACACAAACACACACACACACACACACACACACACACACAGAGGTGATAGAATGATAAAATGCAGCTCTTTAATGTCTAATTTTGTCCATATTTATTAAGCAAGGCAGTGAATCTGCCTCCGTTAGATGGATGGTGGGATGGATCGAACCACCGGACAGTTTTAATAGTCTGAAACAGGCAGCGATGTTCAGAGATGAGAAACAAGGCCGACATGTTCGTGCCAAAGGCTGCAGTTCCTCAAACGACCACTTGGGGCTGCTCCAAACGTGAGTCAACCCTGCAGAGCAGCATGTAAACATGTTTACAGCCTGGAACAAAACACACTCTGGTCTTTATGGCTAATTACCTGATAACAGGTGAGAATAGAGGCGAAATATAACTCATTCTGATATATTAAGGTTTGAAGTTGTATATAATTAAGACTGTGGCTGCTGCACATCACACTGATGTCTCAGTTTAAACCGTAGCTTCCTTTAGCTCCGCCCTCTCGTCCAAATATGGTCACTTATATACCAAACTCATGCAAACATGAAGTCTGAAAACAGGAAACCAGTGAGGAGCCTCGTCATCACCTCCAGTCTCACCTGCTGGATCTTCAGCTCCACAGATGAGGACGTGATGGATGATCACAGCCGTTAACGGAGGAACCTCTGGATTCTCTCTCAGCAGATACTGAATCATGTCGGGCGTTTGTCTCTGGATTTAACGTCATGTTGACAGACCGAGGCGTCCTCCAGGTCACGTAGACCTGTAACCCCGTCTGTTCCCGGATACCAGATAATCCACGGGCCGACAGCTAAACGCAGCTCGGGGGAAATATATTTCTGGTCTGGATGAGTGATGGGCTGGATGGATGAACGAGGAGCTTCTGGGAAAAAGTGATGACTGACTTTCATTCCAGAGTGAATGAAAAGGGAGAGGGACATTCGCTCATGCTGTTTCTTTCATTCACAGTCGTCTGTGTGCGTCAGACGTCTCATAAAGGCACCAAACCCTGAAATATTTCAAAAACAGAGAGAAGGTTTCGGGTCAAAGCAGCCGCTCTGTCTTCTAGCATGAAGATGGTTGGATGTTACTCGTAGGTGAGCAGTTAGAAGGAAGCCGTTCATGGCTGCTGCCGAACAATCAGGTCACGATTCTGACTCTGTGGTGATAAATCAGTTCAGACGTCTCAGACACGAAATCTGACGGGATGAGTGAACCAGCCCTGTTTCTGTCAGGTGGCTGCAACCTGCAGCTGTGTGAACCTTCTCAGCCGTCCACTGTTTGTGTTTTGGTGCCGAAAGCTGAAGCTCCTCAGTGAACTGAACAGAAAAAAAGTCCCTTAAAGTTTTGTTTCTGCTTGTCACACCTCCTCCTCCAGCAGCCTCAGATAAAACCTCTATATTTTGGGGTTTTCTGTCCGTCTGTCTGTCTTATTTTCCTGAACACAATCTCTCTGAAACGCCTTTAGAGAGTTTTCTCAAATTAGGAAAAATGTCCTCTTGGAAACAAGGATGAACTTGATCTGCGAACTTGCACTTTTCAATCATCTGAAACAGAAACACCATAAAAGTTCGAACTCCCTTGAGACTTTCTGCTCGATCGCTCAGAGCTGAGCTGCACATGCAGGCGAGCAGAGCCGCAGACTTATCAGTCACCCTTCATGGGTTCATATGTTTTGGTGGCATCATCTCATACTGACAGGAGATCATGCAGATCAGCTGGGTGAACAGAGGGCTTCAGGTGACTCGTTCTTCACTCTGTCTCCTGGTATCCAGGCTGAAGCTCCGTAAACACTGATGCTCATGTAGGTTTAACATCAGCAGAGCTTCGTCTGTCCTCTGGGGGGTTTAAGGTGGTCTGGGAGAAGACCTCCACCCAGCCTCCTCTGCCTCAGAACAGGTTTCTGTACCAGATCAAACTTTGTGTCTGCTGAGTCAGCAGAGCTTCTTCTCACTCTGCTGAAGGGGCAGTTTGGACAGGAGACGTGTTTTTGTTTTTGTGTGTTTTTGTCATCACCTTTCACTCTTTGAAGCTTCTTGTTGGATGGATCATGGATCTGCTTCAGGGTGGAGGATCCATCACGGGGGATCGAACATGAATGACGGCTTCTTAGAAAGCTCAGAGTGACCCAGCAGAGACCGACACTGACGCTGATTCAGGCCAGAACTTCAGATGAAAAACACTCTGCTAAATTAAAACAGTGCTGTTTGGGATGAATTTAATTTATTGCATTTGGGCTCATGTGGTTTTTTAAAAACCTTCAGAGAAGTTGATGAGTTTTAAAGACTTTTTTAAAGCTCTGTAGATGAGAGTCCTTTGATTACTCTGAATACTCTGATTACTCATGTATGCGTCTGGTCCAGCGTGTCCTCCTCCGTCAGGACAGAACATTTACTCGTCAGCTCTGTCAGAGTCCACCTGTACTGATGGATGAAGCCGAGGTCACATGACGTCAGCGTCATCGCTCCATCGACCTGCCGGACTCAGAATCAGGCTTCGACATGAAATTATGAAGTCAGCTTCACATCAGCTGGCCTGTTTCAAACCGAAACCTCCATCTTTTCTGACCTTAACACAGTTTTTTTAGTTTAAATCATAAAACAGCCTGAACGTGAAACTCCAAGTCTCTGATGTCATAGTTTTTTTTCTGCACATTTGGGACAAAACTGACGATGAAACCTGCAAAAACTTGACAAAACACAGATTAAATGTTGTTTGTAACGACTTGCAGAGGTTTTGTTGTAACAGTCTTGTAACAGGAGTCGACCTCCTTCATCCTCCTCCTCCTCCTCATCCTCTCAGTGACACCTGGGCGTCACTCAGCTGTCAGACTTCCTGTGTGTTTCCAGGAGAGTTTCTGCAGGAAAAAACCTCCTTCAACACAGACTCTTAACTTGTTATATTTTCTGCTTCACCCTGACCACAGCTCCGTCACAGAGCTCCGTCACGGAGCTCCGTCACAGAGCTCCATCACGGAGCTCCATCACGGAGCTCCGTCACAGAGCTCCATCACGGAGCTCCATCACAGAGCTCCGTGATGGAGCTCCATCACGGAGCTCCGTCACAGAGCTCCGTCATGGAGCTCCGTCATGGAGCTCCTCAGTATCAGTGACGGTTGTTTTCTGTCAGTAGTCCCTCCTGGTTGGTCTCTCGGTGTTCATGTAGTTTTGATGAGCCTGCTGACAGAATGATGGTCTGATGTGAAGGCTCAGTACGAGGAGGAGCTGCTCCGACTGACAGCTCCTGTCATCTGCTGACCACAGCGATGGATGTATTCCTCGCTCCGCCTGTGGATGAAGACCTTCCTGTCAGCCTGTGTGTGTTTTGGAAGGAGAGTCTCTCATTGAATCCCAGTGATGTTGGAAAGAAAAGTTCAAAGGGAGGCAGAGGAAAAGGCCGAGAGGACTCTGTGAAGCGGTTCTCGCTCGTGGGATGAATATTTCATCCCGACAAACTGAACCCGTCTGCCATCGTCTGTATTTCTTTTCTCAGTGTCGCCTGGTTTCAGCACAATGAACCAGAAATGTCACAGAAACTCAAAGGTGGAATGTTTGTTTCCACAAACGAGGCTGAAGTGAACAAACAGACTTCCTGGACGTCAGAAACACATCTGTGGAAAAAAACGAGGGTATTAAAGGTCAGATTACACAACAAAGACTCGTGCTTGTTGATGAGACACGAGGTCGAGTGTTTACGAGTCATCTTCACGTCTTGTCACAGAGAAGATCACATGAGTTCACTTTATATGAAATATACGTTTATTTACTCCGCTGAAGTTCATAAATTAGCTCTCTGAGTCTGCGGAGAGTTCGGAGGCGATGCATCATCCCTGATGAATGTGTGTGAGAAACACATCTGTACGTCAGCGCTCATGCAGATTTGTGGACTCAACAGACGTGTTCCTAGAAATGTGCGAGCGTTCTCCAAAGCCACAACTCATCAAATCCACAGGGGGCCTCAAGTGGACTTTCTGCAGACCCACAGAGTCTGTTTGGAGTGAAGAAACTCACTTTGACATTGATTAGAGATGATTTAGAGACGTTCAGCGGCTCAGTCCAGCACCTCGATCCAAACAGATACTGAATGTTTTATCATCAAGCGGTTCAACGTTCAGTTTCCCATCAGGATGAAAATTATCTGTGGAAATCCTCTGACTTTTCATCAGGTCAGCAGAACTCAGAGCTGAGCGTGATGCGAGGGGAGCTGCATGACTCGGCCCTCGTTCAAACCTGCAGCTCACAGCTGAACTCTGAGCTGTGAGCTTCACACCGGCTGATGTCGAGCTTCTGTTCACTTCAGAGCTGCTCAGTTTCTGCTTTTCCTTCACTTGAATCCTGTTTTCGTTCAGAGTCTCAGAAGCTTCTGAAACAGCAGCTTTTTGCCAAACGTGTCTGTAATCATTTTCTACAAACGGTCGCTTCTTTGACGTCAGGAGTCTCTGAGTGAAACTGAGTTTTTGAAGGATGGATCAGTTCCTGTAACTCCCCGAAACAGGAGAGTAAATCAGGACTTCAGAGGACGTGTGGCTGATCTCAGGTCAGATGAACCTCCTGTCTGTCTGTAAAGTGACAGCGGCGTGATGGAGCACGTCGTCAGCATCTCACGCTGGTTTGAGACAGAAAAGAGGAGACAAATGATGCCTGTAGTTCCTGACTGGCAGAGTGATGGCGCCGCTCCGCTGATGCTTGTGTCTCCATCAGCTGCTGACGTCACATGGTCGCAGTGTTTACGTTTGAGAGCTCGGTGAAATCTGAGCTGATTCATGTTGTCGTTCGTCTCTGCTCTCCTCACACACTCGCCGCTCTCGAGCTCCTGCACATGAATCAGCCGCTCTGACAGCTGTTTAAGTTCAGATCCGGTCAGGAAGTGATCCCACGCATCCTGAAAACACCTGGAGGTCCTGAAATTCCTCGATGCTGCTTTCCAGGAACAAGAAATTCTTTGTGTATTTATTTAGTTCCCTAATATTTTACAGGAGAGAAAATGTTCTTTCAGTTCTTTCTTTCATCGTTTGGAACGGAGTGGAGTGAAAACAGGTTCTTGTTCTCCATGTTTGAACTTGAGCTGCTCATGTTGTCTGCAGGAGCTTCAACATGAAGTTTACATCCTGTTTGTTCCCCTCGGTTCTCTCTCTTCCTCCTTCCTCTTTCTTTCTTCTTCAGTGGTTCTCTCTCTTCCTCGCCATGACATGAAGCAGGAACATGAATCATGGTGACTTCTTCCAGAGTTCTGGGTGTGTTCACGTGTTCTGAGTGTTCAGGGCGACCCGGTCAGAGGTCAGAGGTCACGCTGTGATTACAGGCTGCCGGCCAACAGCGACTCGTTACAGGAGCTCAGGGACGCGAAGCAGCAGCTGCTCGTTAAATCTCCGTTTGTCCAGGAGGAACTTCACACACATCCACATGTTCCAGTTCAGCCAGTCTGCTGCTGCCACCGGGCAGCCTCAGTGTGTGTGTGTGTGTGTGTGTGTGTGTGTGTGTGTGTGTGTGTTTTCCTCCATCAACCCAGAACACAGAAACTCAGAGAAATCTGTCGTTTTCTCCAAGTTAACGTTTCGTTCAGTCTCCTGTGTGTGAGAATGAGAGGAAGCACTGTGAGTTCAAACAATCAGTTTGTGTTTGAAACCAAAAGTCACTGAAAGAAAATGAGTTTTCTAAATTTCTTTAACTTTGTGAGCAGATTCAGTGAAAAAAAGGAATAAAAAGAGGAGAAATGTGCAAAGATGGAGGATGAATTTGTCTTTTCAAAGGAAACGTTTGACTTTAAGTGGCTTTGAGCTTCATTCTGCCGACGTGCTGAACATATCTCGTCCTCTTCGGGTCCACGAGGACAGAAGACCACATTTGTGAGACTCTTCAGTCCCTGAACCTCTGAGATTCTGAGTGCAGCTTCGGAGTTCGGAGGTCGCTGTAACCTCTGAGTGACTGTGTGGAAAAGGAATGAGTGGGGTTTTTGTTAGCAGCAATCAGAGTGGGAGGAGGATGTGATGGAGCTGAGGGAGGGTTAATGTAAAGGAAACCATCAGTTTGAATCCTCAGCGGTCGGAGGAGAGCAGCTCCGGGACATCTGGGAAAGTGTGAGAGGTGGGTTTGATAAAGTCCAGGTACCCTGCAAAGTCTGAGAGCCTGAGAGCCAAAACACGTCATGACGGACGACGTGACGGAGAGAGAGACGCTCGCCGTGAAAACACGAGGCGGACCGAAGCTTTCAGCCACAAACACACACACGCCGTTCCACGCCGTCGCTGAGCACGTTCCACAGGTCTGAGCCTGAAAACCTGCACGTTTTCCTTCATTTCCATCTGAAACTGGAAGCTCCTCAGCTCCGCATCCGTGTTTAACTCCGATGTTTTGAAAAAGACGTGTTGTTGTTTCCTCTGATGAACCTGAGCTGAACCGATCTGGATCACATGGAGACTATCATCAACACACACACACACAGTGTGTTTAGGAAACAGTCAGGAGATGGAGAGAGCGGAGACGAAGGGAAAAGATGAAAAAGGGAAACGGAGGAGAAGAACTTTTGTTTATTATCACAAAGTCTCTTAAATGAAAAACTGTTGGAAAAGTTTTTCAGGACCTGAAACTTTTTTCTGCTCAAACAATCTGAACTTCAAACAAAGGAAACGGTGAAGAGTTGAATTCTGATTATTGAAATAAACGGACCTGTATTGACTTTTGATGGTTTTTCTGGAAGTTTCTGATCGGATTCAGAAGTTTAAACTCAGTTGGACGATGTGATCGAGCGTCTGTTTGGATCTCAGATCTGCAAACACAAAGTGACAAACTGAGCTTCTCTTCATCAGCATGCAGACGACAGGATGGAGGAGAGGAAGGAGAGCGTTCCTGCTGAGATCTGAGTTCAGTCAGAGGCTGGACTAGGGATGGGTATCATTAGGATTTTTATGAATCCGATTCCGATTCCAGTTCTGCTTATCGATTCCGGTTCCTAACGATTCCTTATTTCGATT
>JAPZDY010000388.1:0-10484 GCA_029783645.1 Ctenochaetus hawaiiensis | reverse complement strand
TCTCTGAAACCATGACTCTCCTCCACAGAGTCCAGACCACATTCACTCAGCCTCTCTATGCTGGACTTGGTGTTTATTATCCTGGAAACACAGCCGAGTTTATTAAACTGAAACAGTCGGAAGTCATTTCAGGGTCAGTGGGTTAAATTCTGAGCTTCAGTTCTTCAGTTGTTTGGTTTCCATCTTTGTAGCTGATTGTTGTGACATTTCTTCACAGCTCTCAGATCAGCTGTCAATCAAACATTGTGGACAGGACTTTGATGTCTCCTCATGTGTTGCTGTGTAAATTTATGAGTGTCAGTAGGGGGCGCTCCAAATGTTGTTGTTGTTTAAGTTGATGTACAAATGAGGATCAATGAGGTGAATCAAACTGTAATGATCCTTATCAGAATAAACAAGATAATCAATGGTTTCAGTCTCTGTCCTTCAGCTTTTCCTCACTGAATCCTCACTCAGACAAATTACATATCAAAACAAGGAGAGCTTTGTCTGGGTTTTTAAATCTGAAAGAATAAGTGCAACATCAAACTTAGAACTGATACTTGAGGCCTTCAGTTATATCAGTTATGGAACCTTTGTAGTGGCCAAGTTAAGTGCTGAGATCTGGCAACTACTTACATCTCAAAAATAGGTCACATGTTGTGCTGCTGTTAAAAAACAAAAAAACATGTTGAATGTAAAGTGTTGTTGCTGTTTGGTTAAATGAGTCTTTCCTGCGCATTGCATTAATTATCATATCTATCATAGTAATCATGTTTGCTTCTCTTGGACAACCTGCTCTCATCTGAACATTGTTAGTTATGTGATTAACTGAAAGCTGGAGTGAAGCCTAATACAGTTTGTGTAACTCTGCTTGTGTCCATGTTTTCCTGCGTAATTTTCAGACAAATACAGTCTCTAACATCATGATTGGTTCAAAGTCATTTAGAATTTTACATTTAACAATTCTGTTATTTTTCATTGTGTTGTCATATACACTGGATTAGCATACAAACATCAGACTTAGCCAATCAGGGACTTCAGGAAAAGCAGTGGGATCATTTATGGCGAGGCCTCTCCTTATCAGAGTGGTTGGTGTCATCACATATAATCTGTGCTGTTGTGCTGCCCTCTGCTGGTGATTTAAAGTAGATTCAGGCTGGTTTGACCGTCGACACAAGTACAGTCAGAAGACATTTCATTAGCAACCTCCAGGCTGGTCACCTGAGCTTCAACCTCAAGATTCTCAAATATAAAACTTCTAATAACATTATAAACACTTTTTATCAGGATGCAAAAAACAGCTAATAACCATGCTAATAACCATGACCATTTAAATGTTCTCAGCGACCGTAGATATCAACTCTTTGAATGACAAAGAGTAGACTTTCTCTCCTTTGCTCTCTCAACTCATTTCCTTTCTGTCTTGCATACTCCTGTTAAAAACTGTGAATGGAAAAACACATGGCTGTGTTTAAGCATATGAGTCCCCAAAAAGCACAAAAAAATGAAAGTCCTAACTATTGCGAGTAGACAAGCTACCTGTCAATCACTCCTTACCGTGCCAATACACAACGAGCAGTGTGATGATCTCATCAGTTTTCTCTCTCTCGCTCTCTCTCACTTTAAACCGTTTATGTATTTACTTTTACAGGTTTTGTCTCTTGCTGTGCTTTTTATTATGGTGTGTGTTCAAACACCAGTCTCACCAAATGTGTTGATTCTGAAGCAGACTGGTCTCTTTACAAAGAAGTTAGAACTATTTTTTGCCTCCTGGTGAAACATGTTAATTTGACGGCCTGCCACGATCACACCGTTCAAAAGCCCCCCACACCCTTGCGAACTTATCATCTTCAAGGTCTTTTCTATAAACTGTGCTGGTGTGTGCTGTTCTGGTGGATAGGGTGAAGCCCCGAGGAGCTGCGAGTTCAAATGTGACCCCTGGAAATTGGCCTAATCCTAAACTTTGCCTGAAAATATCTGACTTCCTGTTTGACTTAGCTCATGACACCAATAGACTCTTTTTTAGGTCTTGACCTTCTGATTAAGCTACCCAAATTTGGTGATTCTATGTCAAAGGGGCTGCAGGGGCTGCTGCACTGAAATTTTCTTGGAGGCACTATTAAGCCAATTTGCCACACCCTAAACCAAATGTCTTATGGGTTGTAAGTACTCACTGCTCTTGATATGTGTGCTGAATTTGGTGAGTTTTTGTGCATCCCTTGTGCCTGAAAAACAGTTTCCTGTTTCACGGCAAAGGATGCACCACCACGCCAACAGCGTTTGATAAAAGCTCACAAGCCTCCCATGCAAGCATCATGAAAACCTTAACTCCATCTGTAAACAATTTCATGTAAATCTGATCGGCCAGTAGAAAGAAATTCATGAAAATGTGAAAATATGTCTTTTGGTCACCAGTAGGTGGCGCTTTGACTATGGTGAGATATTAATACATCAATTTATTCATCTCAAGAATCTTATCAAGCATTTGAAATTTGGTCCAGATTGGACAAAGATCCGTGTAGTTGTAACACTTTGAGTGCTCACGGCGAAACATCAAACTTGGCTGTGCCACAGCACGCAGGCGCTCTCTTGAAAACTTACCATTTTGTTCCAGAGCTTCATTTCATTAATTTTTGTGTAGGTCTGGACATGATACATCGGCCTACCAAATTTGGTGCAGCTACAACAAAGAGAAAGGGAGGGTCTTTGGTTTTGAAAATTGTTAGGGGGTGCTTTTAAGCCAATTCGCCATGCCCCTGTACGAAACCAATACTACATTGCAATTTTTGCAAGACCGAACGTGTGTGCCAAATTTCATGAGTTTTCACGCATGCCAAGCACCTAAAAAATGTGTCCAAAGACTAAAAATAAAATTTTTTAAAAAGTAAGAAGAAAAATCCTTAGGAAAACAATAGGGTCGTTGCACAGCTTATGGTGCTCTGGCCCTAATTAGTCATAACTAGTTAAACTAAGTAGTTAAAGGCAATATGAGTATTTTTCAACACATCAGACCATATGAGACAACTCTACATATGCTGGCTCCTTTGACACATTTGGTTCCTGTTAAGTGTCACAGATTCAAGTATCTTTCAGGTTACAATTCTGAAAACACTACACAATAGCATAGTACACATGATATTTTTTATTGCATGAAAACTTGATTTCCACAACAATCAATCGCATTTATCACATAAGACGAGCAGATAATGATCACATTTTTATATCTTTACCGTTGTTTGTTCAGTTCTTTATAAAAAATGAATTCAAACTAATACTAAATAGTAAATAACTGAACTGTAGATTAGTAGTTCTCATCCGGCATTTGGGAGCTTAAGAACTCTTTGTTCATCTCAAAGAAGATCTCAAAAAGATCTTCAAGAAATTAGCTATTCATTTGTACCTGTAGATAGAAAAATAAGAGACAGGTGGTGAGTCTGCCACAGGGAGAAATATTACAATTTGAGGATTTCAAATGTTTCTAAAAGTTATAGGAACATAGAAAATACATCAAAACATATACACAGAGTCACAGGATTGGCATTCAACCATGTCATGTCTCAATGCTTGTGTTTCACTTTTTACATAACTACCCTCCAAGTAACCTTACTGCACCGCTGTATTTTGATATTTGTAGTTGTAAATAAATGAATACAGTGTGTCAAAATTAAATGAATGTTACATCTGTTGCAACAAAACAGAAACTCCTCAGAAAAAGGAAAACAAATTATTTTAAACAATGTCCTGAAAAATAAAAACATATCCAGACATACAGCTACAGCCACATAATTGTTTTTTCTGCAGTTCTTCCTGGTTGAGATGGGTTTAATATTCCACCTCAGTGCATCTCTGTCTTTTTTCACGCTGTACAGTTCATTCCTCAACGCTTGTACAAATAACTACCCTACAATTATCCATATTTGACTACTGTTTCATGATATTTGTTTTTTATATGTAACAACAAACAGATAACATAATATTTATTTAAAAGTGGATCAAAATATTTTTGTAAAGGATAAAATAACATTAAAAAGTAAAAATATATTCAAATACATATAAAGCTAGAGCTGCAGGATACATTCAAGCCTTGAATGTGTCTTAGTCTCATTTGTTCTTTGGTTCAATGAGGCCTGATTGAAATTCCATTGCACTGCGTCACTGGCAGGCACACCTTTTCGCACTGTACAGTTCATTTGTCAGTGCATGTGTTGGACTTGTTTGGTGAATTAACCATCCTAGTTTTCATACTGGATATCATAGGCAAGGGGTCCGTTAATAGCAAAACCAAGATAGAAAGACACCTTCTCTGTGCTGAAACCACTTCTTATGCTAGCAATTAGTGATGGACGCACAGGGATTTTCAGTTTTCCATAAATGGCAAAAACTTCTCCCTGCTCAATGGTTCCACTGACTCGCTGAAGTCGGTCAATAATTTTTTTCTCTTTGAATATATCCCCACTCCGCCAAAATTGTGCCAATGTGTTACGGCTCATCATGCTAAAATTCTCATCCAGTTGTGGTTTAGAAACAAGCCTCTTAAGTCCCTTTTCTTTCCCCAGGAAGAGGTGGGCAATAGTGCTCCTATTTCGAAACACTAAAGCCAGGTGCTTGTGATATGACTGTCGAATTGCTTTCACATATGACTCAATATCTGATTTTTCCTCAGTGGTACTTGGCCAAAATAACAGCAGAGCCAGGTAGTAAGGGTCTGGGAAGGGATAAAGGAGTCCTACATCTTGCAGAACTGTCAGAAGAAGACCAGACAGGTGGCTGTGAGTCTTGACAAGTTTAGAATTTGGTTTCAGAAGGTAAAGAACTATGTTAGACAAAATGAAATTGATTGTCTCTTTTGTCTTTTGTCTTTTGTCGGTAAACTGTTGTTGTTCTTGCAAGAATGCATAGCATTCTGTGATCCCCTCAATCTCATTGGCAGGTTTGTTCAAATGCCGAAGAATCCCTACAAATGTATCCCCTTGTTTCCCTTCAAGAAACAATCTTTGCTCTTCAGTATCACTTTTCAAGTTGAGTTTGGGATTGTTTTGTCGTCCTTTTTTCTTTTCCTCTGGTGTAGTGCAAAACAGAGTTACATAGTCTTTGAAAAATCTGCAGATGATCCAATGATTCTTTGAATCAAATTCAGAATTGTTTACTTTTGTGTTTGTGAAGTAACAGTGGAGAAGTTCAGAAGTTTCTTTTACCTCAGTTTTCAAACTGAGGAGAAAATGCTCATGTTCTCTGATGATCTCCACATATCTGTTGTTGATATCATTTTCCTCCTTGTACACACTTGTGATTGATATTGTATTTTGCAGAAAACCCTGCAAGTACTTTTTCCTCATAGGATCACTTCTCTCAAAGAATGGAAGTCTGCTCAGTATTTTAAAGATCAGGAAGGCAATTTCCAGCACACCCACGTAGCCACTGACATTGTAGTTGTTTCTGGGGTAATCATCAGACTCATCATCAGCAGCAATTTTCTTCTCTGGTTCATTCTCATTATTTGCCAACTCTTGGGCCCGTTTAAAGGCTTTCATAGCATTAGCTGCTATTTTAATGTTTGTGTTTAGGTCTTCTGGATCATGTGACGTCTCCTGCTCTTCTCTGTGGTTGTTTGATTTTAAATTGCTTTTGTGAATCTGCCCAATTGTATCAAATGTGAATGGGTTTTCTTTGATGTTCTTGGCCTTTTCAGCCCATTTCAGGGCCTCTGGGAAGTCGAGCTCTCTTAGGTACAAATATCTTGCCAGTGCCTGAGGAATAAATGCACTTTTTTCAAACCTGGACGATGCTTTCACAAAGATTTCTTGGACAATTTGTGTCCCTTGCTGTTCATGAATTTTTTCTATGAAAGAAGAAAATTGTTCTCTCTCATTTCCATCTTTCCTTCTCTGTCTTTCAATCAGCATTCGCTGAATGAAGAGCATGAATCTGTGTTTGACAACTCCAACACTGAAGAACAGATCACAGTGAAGAATCTCCATAGCAATGTCACTTACTTTTAGAGAGCGGCTTCTCTTCAGCTCTTTCAGACAGGCAGACGCAATTGAGTGATGAAGGATTCGAATTCCTTTATATTCTTCATATTTTTCAACTGTGTCTATGATGAGGAAGTTTGAATAAGGCTTCATTCTGTCCATTACACTTTTCTCTTGAAGGCGAATCATCTTCATCCCCAAAAAATCCTCAGAAAGTGAGAGAGAGATCTCAGATTCTGACACATAGGTGTTTAGTAGGGCCAGGAAGGCAAACAGTCGGGCTTCTTTTGAGCTGAAATCAAAGTTCTTCAGTGTGTTATGAGCAAGGTCTTCAACATATTCTTGGTTAAAATTAGTTGTCATGAACATGAAGCTGTAGAAGTTTTCAGGTTTTTCATGAGTTTCTTTGAGGTCCTTGAGTTTCTTTTCAAACTCCCTCTGTTCATCAGGTGTCAATGAAGCAGTAATGAGCTGACTTTCCATTGAATTGTGCTTTTTGTATTGCTTCCTCGGACAAAGAGAACGAACACAGTTAAGGATGATAACTTTGCAGTTCGGGGCATCATCCACGCTAATGTTTGAGCTGTTGTCCACTGCAGCTTTGTATATGCAGTTCACAAGACCATCAGGATTCTCTATTTCAACTAACAACAAAACTGGAGATGATTTCTCACTTTCAAGTTTCATGAGCCTTTTGACTTGAATGGCAACTTCTGTCGTTGGCAGTGTGTTGTCTTTCAGCACAGCACATCTGAACTCTTGACGGAGATCCCACATCACATGCATTGCTAAGGTGGTGCCACCACAACCTGGATCATGAAACAGATTGAGCAGAACACACATGTTTTTTGAATCTTTCAACTGAGACCTGATCATCTTCTTCATGCTTTCATGTTTGTCCCGCTTGACAAATGGCTTCTCTTTGTCCTTGTCACAGAAGTAGAAGTTCCACCATTTGACTTTGCCTCCTCTGTAGAATTCCTCTTCAACTTTGATTCTGAAGTCTTTGAAGTCTTGACTGTTTTCATCATAGATGTTTTCACACTGATTCACACACAAAATATCCAGAGCAGTCATGAAATCTTCATCCTTCTGTTTCAGAACCACAGCACTGGAACCAGAAGAGGGAAGCAGCCTTACAGATGACTGAGTGAGTGGTCCCAGTGCCATTATCGTACCATTGATCTCACTTAGGGTCAGATCATATACGGATAAATGTTCAATGTCATTATCATACTTTTCGTGTATCAGCTCCCGCCATTTGAAGTACAGGCTCTGAGACTCACAGATGGTAATCATGCTTTCCACTTCTATGTGTTGTATGAAACACCTGTAGGTGTCAAAGACTGGGTCTTTCTCAGTGTCCACAGGTGAAAGTAAGAGGAATATGATGAGACTTCTTCTAAGAAGAAAAACTTCCGGATTGCAAATGAATGAAACCAACTGCTCCACCTCTCTGCGAGATTTTCTCAGCCAGTCTCGATAGTCTAACTGCCTGTCAGAGTTGTTATCAAGGTCATGTCTGCTATTGCAGAAGACCCAGCTGGTCTGCTTGTAAAGGTTAAGGTTCTTTATCACTGAGTCAGGCGGTTCTTGATATTGTGATGGTGTATGCATATTGGCCACCCTTGACTCTCTGTAGAAATGACACAGTCCACCTTGAGCAGCTGAGTTGGGGTCAAAGTCTAACACACAGAATGGTTTCAACTTGCTCAAAAACTGGAGATGCTGCACCTGTTCTGGACTGCTCTTGTTTACAACAACAACAAATCTGTCATAATAGTCCAGTGAGTTCCCACCACAAGTCAACATATTCTTCAAAAGATGCTGCTGCTCCGCTTGACCTGTTTGAATAGTAAAATAAATAAAATAATGAGTAAAAAAGAAAAAAAAACATGCAAAAAACACCAAACTTTTCTGTTGAACTTAAAAGATTAAAGTTGGTGTCATTCTGTATATCTCTCTTTGTCAACAAATGTCTTTAAAAAAACAATAGAACAACAAAGTTTATCATTTCAATTTTTCATATAAAAGGTGAAAAAATTAAAAACTGAGAAGCAGCTATAGAGAGTTACTGAACTTTTTACTAACATGAAACCAGATATTTGTGAGGTGTTTTCTTTTTAAGATTAAGCTTTTAAGTAAGAACCGCCAGGCTTGGAGCTGAGAGCTACAAATTGGAAATCAGAGAATATTGAGAGAAAATGTTCATGTAATGTTTGTCACTTCAGTGTCCTAAATATATTAAAAAATTTAAAAAAAAATTAAAACTGACTTCCCCTTATGGAATGCTGACTCATTTTCTAAAGTAAAATAAAGCCAAATTTTTGACTGTTTATCCAGTTCGTTTTTCACATTGCCGCTATAAAATTAGTCAAACATGTTAACGGCTAGCTCGTATTAAAACAAACCAACATTCATGAGCTGCCTTGATGCATGTGGTCCTGGTAGATACATGACAAAAAAGCCACCATGACCTTGGAGGCATGTAGCTGGCATCTCCAACAACTAAGATTTATATCCCTTTTTCCTCTCTTTTTTTCTTTTCTTTTTTTAAATGGATATCCAGTACTCTTAATTTTAAATTCGGGTCTAACTTGGAATCTAGCTTCAGTCCCAATCCTGTTCATCATCATGTGTGCCAAATATTGTCCCCTAGATGCCTCACAACTTTACAGACGTACGCGGTGCGCAGAGGACAACACAGTGAGGGCACAACTGAAAAGCAAGAATCGCGGGACAGAGAAGGCCTCTCGGTAATTAGGCCTAGGAGTATCAATAATACGATGTAATAATATGATGCAAGTGGTATAAAGGAAACAAAAACAAGCAAAATATTATTGGTTATTAAAATCATCTATGATCTTGTGATAAAAAAAGAATATTTTATACTGAAATTTACCCAGATGTTTTAATTTGTTGACTTCCTTTTCTGCTTGACTGCTGCTGCTGACTGATGGCGGAGAGAGAAGCCTTGGCTCCAGACAGAGTAGTGACAGAGTAGTAGTAGTGTAGCTGGTCGGGCCGGTCTTACCCAGGTTCTCCTCCAGTTGACAAACAAGATTACGCTGACCGATTTCAGTTAGAAGGTTTTTAGTGACTTGCAAGGCCTCTATGGCTCCATAGTGGTTGTTCAATAAGTTAGCAGTGTCCTTGGTGTCTGCGTTCTCCAGTTTACCCCAGGCAATAGGTTTATAAGTGGACTCTGTGTTATGTCTGAGGTGGAAATGAAAAGATTTTAGGTCATCTTTCCCAAGGTTGTCTAGAGTTTTCAGGATCTCCACAATGATGTTCGGCGTGTTTGTTGGGACTTTGGCCTGCAAGAGGAAACAGAAGTTAGTGTTAACAGCTGATTCACTGCCTCTATTTGACAATAAACCTGAAAGGTTTTTACCCCTGAACCTGCCCTAAAAGTGGGCTGTATTAATAGGCTGGATACAGTAATTCATATATCCATCCATCCATCCATCCATCCATTTTCCTCCGCTTATCCGGGGTTGGGTTGCGGGGGCAGCAGCCTAAGCAGGGAAGCCCAGACTTCCCTCACCTCAGCTACTTCGTCCAGCTCTTCCCGGAGGATCCCAAGACATTCCCAGGCCAGCCGAGAGACATAGTCTCTCCAGCGTGTCCTAGGTCTGCCCCAGGGTCTCCTAGCGGTGGGACGTGCCCTGAACACCTCACCAGGGAGGCATCCGGGAGGCATTCTAATTAAATGCCCGAGCCACCTCATCTGGCTCCTCTCAACGCGGAGGAGCAGCGGTTCTGCTCCGAGCTCCTCCTGGATGACCGAGCTTCTCACCCTATCTCTAAGGGAGAGCCCAGCCACCCTACGGAGGAGGCTCATTTCAGCCGCTTGTATCCGCGATCTTGTTCTTTCGGTCACTACCCAAAGTGCATGACCATAGGTGAGGGTAGGAACGAAGATCGACTGGTAAACAGAGAGCTTTGCCTTTCGGCTCAGCTCCCTCTTCACCACGACGGATCTGTGCAGAGTCCGCATTACTGCAGACACTGCACCGATCTGCCTGTTGATCTCTCGCTCCATCCTTCCCTCACTCGTGAACAAGACCCCGAGGTACTTGAACTTCTCCACTTGGGGCAGGGTCTCGTCCCTGACCCGGAGAGGGCACTCCACCCTTTTCCGGCTGAGAACCATAGCCACGGATTTGGAGGTGCTAATTCCCATCCCAGCCGCTTCACACCCGGCTGCGAACCGATCCAGCAAGAGTTGAAGGTCACGGCCTGATGAAGCCAACAGGACCACACCTGCAAATAGCAGTGACCCAATCCTGACATCACCAAACCGGACCCCCCCCGGCTGCGCCTAGAAATTCTGTCCATAAAAATTATGAACAGAATCGGTGACAAAGGGCAGCCCTGACAGAGTCCAACCCTCACTGGAAACGAGTCCGACTTACTGCCAACAATGCGGACCAAGCTCTGGCACCAGTCGTACAGGGAACAAATGGCTCGTAACAGGGGGTCCGACACTCCATACTCCCGGAGAACCCCCCACAGGACTCGCCGAGG
>JAPZDY010000386.1:0-10485 GCA_029783645.1 Ctenochaetus hawaiiensis | reverse complement strand
GCTTCATCAGGACGTTTCTAACAGTTACACAACACATTTACTGAAAGGTGTCTCTGTTAATCTTTGGACAACATTTGTGTCAATTAGAGCTCAAACACATAAACAACTTTCTCTTTTACCACAAACTTTATGATCCAGAATGATCCATCAGTGGGAAGTGAAGCAGTTGTCAACACAAACTGAACATTTTGTTTCAGATCTGTCAATCAGCTGTTTCACTCAGCAAAGGGACCAAAAGAACGAATAAAAACCATCATGCGAGGACAGAAAAACAGCTTGAACCAGTTTCTTTCATCAGATCGGATGATGAAGATGAACTGGCTGACTAAAAACGCCGTGAAACGGAACCGTCATGTTAAATAACTCGGCTCGGACAGTTAGCTGACCTGCTAGCACTTCTGTAAGCTAGCAGCTAGCAGTGACATAATGCGAGCAGACTGTTAGCTAGCTGCCATTTCAGGCTCGTAGATTTTATTTCACAAACCTGAGCAGCAAAAATCAAACTTTACCGACCATCTGAATCATTGACAAACCTGTGGAGATAAAACTTTGTGCATCAGGATCAACCCTCACCTTCAAAACTCAGCTGTTTCTCCTGCGACCATCATGTCCTGATCCGGACTGGAGGTGGCCGATCAGCTGCCGCGATCTCCGCTCAACAAACTCCAACAGGCCAAAAATTATGTCATAAAGTGTGAAGCACGTCTATAGGCGTGTATTATTTATTTTTATTTTTAATTAACGTTTGATTGAAAGCAAACAAAGCTTTTAAATCGCACGTGTTTTCCCGTTGATTTTGTTATTTCATAACGTTTTGTAATCAGGCACAAGTGTGGTCGCCAAAAACGGTCACGTGACTTTTCCTCGCGGGTAATTTGGCCCCAGAATTTTCTGTCAAAAAACTGCGAATGAAACTTGATTTCCTACAAAGCTGTGGGATTAATGAGAACCTTCTGACGATGAAATAACTGTCATTAATAATAAAAACAGTGGTCACAGTTTAAGTAGCAGAAGTTCATCTTCACTTCTGAATTAATTCCAAAAATACTGAATCCTTAATTTCCCCAAATGACACTTCTTTTCTGAGTTAATGTCACAACATTAACTAAGTACCTCCAAGTAGTTTTTTCATATTGATATTCAAGTGGTAATTATTTTCAGGAAAATTAATTTTTCTCAGAGTTTTGATATAAATGACTCATAAATAAATAAAATTGTAGTTGATGAAACACGAAACATGAATTCCTAACAGAAGGTCTGTTATCTGTTTATCAGACTCAAAACTGGATGAATGTAATGCTTTAGTGTTTATGTGCTGAATTTCTGGCCCAGTCATGACCGACTGTGTGATAATCATACAAACTTATTGAGTAACGAATGTGAGAAAACTGAATTCTCACGAACAAGCAGACTTCTCTCAGACTTCGTCCATAGAGTGTCGATGCAGTTTGTGCTTCCAACACAGAACATTACTGATCCTTCTGATTTTAATTCTGGGAGACAAAAACAGATAGATGTCTAATTAAGTCAGTAGATTATAAAATATTGCACTGAAAGATATTTCAGCCTTTATAATTAGAACCATAATTGTTTTGAGTCATTTTGGAAGCCTGAACTGGATCAGATCATACAACTAACCTGATATCAGACTTAAATGTAAACTGCATTTCCATCAACTCATCTTTATCTTCTGAAGGACTCACTTCAGAATATGAAAAGCTAAGACCTCCCTCTCTCTGTTACAGGTATTTCCAAGCAACTTTCCTGGAAGCTGTTTCCTTTGGTGACGCTGCGGCTCTGCACAGGAATATGGACGTTTTACAGTTGAGTGATGAAGTTCCCAAAGGAAACGTCTGTCTGATGGGAACAAAGAACACCAAAAATTTAAAGATGTCACGGCAAGTAAAGGGACATCTGTTCTTGAGGTGGGTGGTCTTGCTGGCTCAAAGACGTGTTGCTGTTGGTACAGTTTACAGCTATTCTTTACTCTGTTTCCTGCCGTTGCACCGAGCTGCTTCTCCGGGACGAGCTGACCGTCACCTACGGCAGGTAAGACACTGACTGGGCATAAGTGTCTCATGCAGCCCCACATCAAAACATCCAATCTATCCCTTTTAGTAAAACAAGTGGTACATTAGTCTGAAAAAACATAGATATTTTGACATTTTAAAGTGAACACAGAGACTGATGACGCACCGTTCCTTGTTTTGCACTTGCGGCTTCGTTGGTGCGCTTCTTATTTCTTTGCTCCACCAACAAGACATCAGGCCACGTACTTTAGTCTGAAATGCCAATCCATTTATTTGATTCAAAAAGCAATCAAATGTCCAAATTCAAACTCAAAAAGACCAGACACCAGTCTGCGTTCAAAAACAATGACTCTCTTGTGCACCACACCTGAACTAATCAGTGGCTCCTCAAGTGCGCCCTTGACTCCTCCCACAGCGCCCTCTGTTGGACTTTAAAACGGCTCCACCAGAGACACTGAGGAATCAATTCCAAACCAGAACCCAAAGCCAGGATAAAGAGGCTCAGTGAATGTGGTGCTGTAGGTGTAGATGTGGATCAGTGAGTTAGTGGTGATGCTGTAGAAGGACAGAGTGCCAGCAGGATGGTCCAAATACACTGCTACTCTATTAGAGACAGAGAACACTGGAAGTTCTGTTCTCTTGTTATCGTGACTGACAGAATAACCATAAATATTTGAGCAGAAAAGACTCCAGGACCGATTGTTCCCTCCAAACTTGCATTCATAGCTGTCTCCTGTTTTCTTTCTGACTTCTCTGTAAGTCGCTGACACATGAACTCTTTCTCTCCACTCAACCTCCCAGTAACAGCGACCCGTCAAACCATTGCTACACAGTAGCTGGGGCCAGTTCTCAAACCTCCGTGGATGATCAGGATACGGCTGCTCCTCTTGCATCCGCGTCACCGTCCTGTTGTTGTCAGACAGTTTGAGGAATCTGTTCACTGTGTCTGTGTCCACGGTGAGTTCACAGGCATCTGACGGAGAGAGCGAGACACAAAACAGAGTTAACGCAGATACACAAGCTTTTGATTTAAGCTGCTTTAACATGAACACAAACTCACACTTCTTCAGACCAGGTTTCAGCATTTGCTCTCCACCGTGATCCACCCTGGAGAAAGAAAAAGTGTGAATGAACTTAGAAGCTTCCTCATCGATAAGCTTCATGAACCTTTACTCAGATCCAACATTAACTCTAAACAATCCACATCTGTTAAACAACTACAAGCAGAGACATGCAACCTTTGTTTAAAATTCATTGATTTCGATGCTGGCAGTGTCCCCTTATGAAATCTATCATTTAACCAGTGATGAAATTTCTTTCAGTCATAACAGGAATCTATTGTGTTTTGGTCGTTATTGTCTAAACATCACTGAAGTCTGATTACATACTGCACCAGTCAGGAGATTAGTTTCAGTGAGGACTGGGACTCTGAGGAACTGAACCATCCTCAGTGTGTGAGCACTTGTTTTCTGTTCATACCTGAGATTCTCCAGTCTCCAGTTTGGATCCTCCAGTCCAGCAGACAGCAGCTTCACTCCTGTGTCTCCCAGATGGTTGTAGCTCAGATCCAGCTCTCTCAGATTGGAGTGGTTGGAGCTCAGAGCTGAGGCCAGGGATGTACAGCCCTCCTCAGTGACCAGACAGCCTGACAGCCTGCAAACACAATCCAAATGCAACTGCAAATGTTACAAGGTGCAAGGTTCTGAGAATATTTAGAACCATTCAAATGGCTATCTGCTGAACAAAATGCACCTGAGAATTTCCAGTTTACAATTTGGACTCTCAACGCCAGCAGAGAGCAGCTTCACTCCGGAATCCTGCAGGTCATTGTTACTCAAGTCCAGCTCTCTCAGGCTGGAGGAGTGGGAGCTGAGAACTGCTGAGAACTCCTCACAGCTTCTCTCTGTGAGACTGGTTTGATTCAATCTAGTGACAAAAAAATATAAAAACATTTTCAGTTAAGAAACGGCATGGAGGAAGTGCTGCTTGGGTGTCAAAAGTAGTGTCCCTCTGGTGCCCCTCTGTCGGGGGGGGGGGTTAATACAATTTGTTTTCAAAATCTTGAATGTTTACTTAAGCAACACAAAACTTTTCTGTGTCAGCAAACTGGACAGGATTCAGTTATATCTATGATTCAGAGGGTAAACATATACTGATCTAGACAAAGTCAACAAATTTAAGCACACTCAGCCAAATACAAAAACATCCTATATCATTTAGCAATTTTTACTAATAATAATACTACTAGTGAGCTATTTGTCTGTTTCATGAAATTAAAAATTTTTAGATATTGTTTTATTTATTTATATATTTTTGGGCTAAAACAGTGCAAAGTGTGGTCTGACCTGAGAGTCTCAAGTGTACAGTGTGGATTCCCCAGCCCAGCGGTCAACAGCTTCACTCCTGCATCCTGCAGGTTGTTGTTTCTCAGGTCCAGCTCTCTTAGACTGGAAGACTGGGAGCTTAGAAGTGAAGCCAGAGCTCCACAGCTTCTCTCTGAGAGATTACAGCTACTCAGCCTGAAGGAGGGTTAGTGACAAAGACAAACATTGACATGTTTTCTAGAGTCCTCGATGTCAGATACACATCTATATTATTCCCTTTTGAATTACTAGCATTACTAGCATTTTGGTTCCAGGTGACAAGAACATTTTCTTATTTTCTGGACAATGCTGTTTTCTACTGCAATTCCATCACTGGTGCTTGAAAACATTTAAACAAATTTTAAGATATAATTGTATCTTTATCACAACGATTTAAACAAATTCCCTTTATCAATTTTTTTTATCTTGCAGGACTACATTCATCTGTGGATGTACAGCCACGGTGTAGAAAAAATTTCAAATGATCAACTGATGGATTCATTAACAAAGTGTCAGACATTCCTTAGATGACAAAAGTGACACAATTGAATGGGAGGAGTCTGAATTCAGACCTGAGTGGAAAATCTGGTGGCTTAAGGCAAAGAAAAACTTGCAAAATGACTTGGACCATAACTCTGGTTACTAGTGACTGCGCTTGGACTTTACCCTTTGACACGAAAAACATAATACTTAAGCATTTGCAGGCGTTCATGCACTTACAGAGCTTTGTAGGAGGCTCTGACCACTGGCAGCAGCCTCAGAAGAACCTCCTCTGAAATCGAGTATTTCTTCAGGTCAAACACGTCCAGATCTTTTTCTGATGACAGTAAGATGAAGCCCAGAGCTGACCACTGAGCAGGAGACAATTTTTCTTTGGAGAGACTTCCTGATCTCAGGTACTGTTGGATCTCCTCCACAAGAGAACGATCATTCAGTTCATTCAGACAGTGGAACAGATTGATGCTTTTCTCATGAGACAGATCCTTACTGATCTTCTCTTTGATGTACTCAATAGTTTTCTGGTTGCTCTGTGAACTTCTTTTCTGTTTCAGCAGGTCTTGTAGGAGATTCTGATTGGTCTGCAGAGAAAGACCCAGGAGGAAGCGGAGGAACAAGTCCAGGTGTCCATTTGGACTCTGCAGGGCCTTGTCGATAGCAAATCTGTGGACCTCTATCATTGATGTTCTGAAAATGGCTCGCACATGATCTCCACAAGTTTGGCCTGGTTCAGCCATCATGTTCTTGTTTCTGTTGATGAGCGCCCTCTCCACATACAAAGCAGCCAAAAACTCCTGAACACTCAGATGGACAAAGCTGAACATCTTCTCTCCATCATTCTTCCTCCCACGTTCCTCTTTGAAGATCTCTGTGAACACTCCTGAGTACATCGAGGCTCCACTGACATTAATGCCAGTTTCCTTTAGATCTTTCTCGTAGAAGATCAGGTTGCCCTTTTCCAGCTGGTTGAAAGCAAGTTTTGCTAATGACTTAATGTACTCAATGCACTTTTTTTGTTCATTTCTCTGTTTTGTCCGATCTATCTGAAACACCAGGAACTCTGCATACATCTCAGTCAGGGTCTTGGGCAGCTCTCCTCCCTCTCTGGTCTTCAACACATCCTCCAGAACTGTAGCAGTGATCCAGCAGAAGACCGGAATGTGGCACATAATGTGTAGGCTTTGTGATGTTTTAATGTGGGAGATGATTTTTTTGGACAGATCTTCATCTCTGAATCTCTTTCTGAAGTACTCCTCCTTCTGTGGGTCAGTGAACCCTCTGACCTCTGTCACCATGTCAACAAAATCAGAATGGATCTGACTGGCCGCTGCAGGTCTCGTGGTTATCCAGAGGCGAGCAGAGGGAAGCAGGTTTCTGTTGATGAGGTTTGTCAGCAGCACATCGACTGAGGTGGACTCTGTCACATCAAAGTCTGCGTCCTGGTCTTTGTTGGTAGAACAGCCTAGTTGAAGGCGGCTCTCGTCCAGTCCATCCAAAACAAACAGAAGTTTGAATCTGCTCTTGTCATAGTTGGTGTTTCCTGAAAACTGAAGAGAAGTAAAGATGTAGTTAAGAGCTTCTACACTGATGTCTTTGGTCTCCCTCAGACTTTCACGAATGAGCTTTGCCAAACACAACTTTTCTCCCTTCCATAAGTTCAGCTGACGGAAGGTGAACGGGAACACGAGATGCACGTCTTGATTGGCTCTGCCTTCAGCCACATCCAACACAAACTTGTGCACAAGAAATGTTTTGCCAATCCCTGCAATCCCATTGGTCAGTACTGTTCTTATGGGTTTATATCTTCCAGATGGGGGGTTGAACATGTCACTGAGTTTGACTGGTTTCTCTGTTTCTGTTTGCTTCACCACCGCCTCAATCTGTCTGACCTCGTGCTGTGTGTTGATGTGTATGTCGCCCCCAGCTGTGATGTACAGCTCCGTGTAGATATCATCCAGACGCTGCTCGTCCTTCTTCTGCGCCCAGCCTTCCTGTGCACACATGAACTTATCCTGGAGGTTTGATAGAAGCAAGTCTTGGTAATATGAGATATGTCGTGGCTCTGGTACTGGAACAATCAAATCTGTGTGACATGAACAGAAAGACAACATAAAACGTACGTCCACCAATGACTCCTCGCACGAGCATCAGTCAGTGCATGTTTTTTGATCTGACTTTCCACTGAAGGGAAACCAAACTGCATTTAAACATACTTTTGCTCTAGTATGTGACACACTTTTTAATTTCTTGCTCGGTTTTTCTTTTTCCTGGATTTAGTTTTGGAGATGTGATGTGCTGATGGACTACAGTTTTGTATTCCCACTGGGGTAAAGGGACACGTCCAGGGAGGTTTGGTCTTACTTACTCGCTCCCACCTCAACGTGCCTCGACTCTTTTGTACACAGTCTGGACTCTACTCTTGTTAAAATGGAAAGGGATTCTCCTTTTGTATATGCTCTGTAATTGTATACCTGCCCTTTCTAAATAAAAATAAAATATAAAAAAATAAACATACTTTTGTCTACAGACAGTATTGTAGTGTTCAGAGGTTTGTAAATGTGTAACTTTTGAACATTTAAACATCAACAACTGGGAGTTGATCAGTATAACTGGAGTCCTGGACTGGTGATGTTGCTGCTCTCTGCTGGTCGAAATGTCACAAACAGAAGTTCAGTTGATCAAAAGATCAGTTTTGATGTTCTGTTTCTGTCCGAATACTGTGCTGTCACTCTGCATGAAGGCCGACGTTGCTCATTTTCTCAGACAGTGCTGACTTCAAATGATCCAAAACAGAAAAACCACAAAAGTTGTTCACTTCAAACTTTCTATGTTATTACTCAGGGTTTATCCGGATGTGAATGTAACGGGAACTGTATGACTCGTCTCCTTCTACTTTGGGACAAAAACTTATCAGTTACCCCTAAAACCAGATAATACATCAGTTTTACCTTCAGTGTGAGAGGAGGAAGGTCCTCTGTTCTCTGAAGTCTCTCCAGCATCATCGACTTCCACTGACAAACAGAGACGGACAGAGATTCTGTTTCAATCTCACTTATAACTCATCGTTCATCAAGTTAAATCAGTGCTTGAAATTAGTTTTTCACTCTCATGTGGTTTTAAAATGTATCTGTCAAACTTCTAACCTCATCCACACTGCGTTTAATCAGCAGCATCTGCTGCATATTCTGCCTTTAACCAACACTTTTCATTTAAAAATAGAAATGAATCAGTGAGACTGACCTTCTGGTGCAGAGCTGCTTTCTACAAGACTGTGCACCAGATCGTTCCTGGGTATCTTCTCTAGAACCTTCTTG
Source organism: Ctenochaetus hawaiiensis (assembly GCA_029783645.1). Taxonomy (NCBI): domain Eukaryota; kingdom Metazoa; phylum Chordata; class Actinopteri; order Acanthuriformes; family Acanthuridae; genus Ctenochaetus; species Ctenochaetus hawaiiensis. The sequence continues at coordinate 2,280 of JAPZDY010000386.1, read as the reverse complement.
GTCACCTTCAGAGCTCCATGAAGTTTATAGGTGTTCACCATCAGGGTCACTGTGTCGCACCTTTCTGCCCCCTCCAGCTCACACACTTTGATGGTTTGAAAGCCTTCCAGGACTTCAGGCTGCTGCAGATACCATTTGAAGGCCTTGAACTCATCATCTCTTAAATCCTTCAGAGTTTCCAGAAGGTTCTCTGGTGTCATCATAGCTCTCAGCTGAAATCAGAGAATCGTAGCTGTGTTGTTATGTGACTGTTTGTCTGATTATTTCCTGTTAAAGCTCCTGCTGCTCTGTGGGCTCAACTTCTCTGCTTTAGAAACCACATGAAACTCTCAGCCTTAAACTTGAGCTGATGCTCTTCAGGGGCACCAAGCAAACAGCAAGTTCACGGACAGCATCAGTTTGTGGACAGAGACCTGTTACAGTGACGGGAATGAAAACAGACGAGAAGATTCTGACCAGGAAGGAATCCATGAAGCAACACACATCCACAGAAAAACAAAGACTCTCACCTGAAAACCTGCCGACTACATTAAAGTCCGTCAGCCTGCCGTCGAACTGCTGCGTTGAAGTCAAGAAAAGTTTAAAGGACAAATGATGAGATACAAGGAGGCTGCTTTTGTAATAAGTGAAACTCCAACTTCAGCTTTTTCCAGGTTCCTCTTTTTCATGTAAGTTCCTGTAAACATCCGAACCTACGTCGCACATAATTACATCAACACGACCGCAGATGTAGAAGAGAGAGAAACTTCTCCTCTGTAAAAACAGAAACGATGAAGGCGTCTGTGCTGAAACACCTGGATGTGTTTTTTATCTGAGCCGTGCTGCATTTTCAATCAAAAGTTCCTCGGCCACCTTTGTTTTTACCTCATATAAGCACACATTTCTCCCTGAGTTACCCTGAGTCTTTTTGTCTTCACCTTTCAGCTGAAGCTTCACAATGTCCAGAATACATAAAACAGCTAACAAAAGGTCTTTGGTTTTCTTCGACAGCAGAAAAAGTGACTCAAAATAACATCTTCATCAGAAAACTGGAACTAAAACTGACTGCTGCTTCACACATGAGTTTCCATCTGTTTCCAAATCTGTTTAAAATTTGTGAGGAATATTTTGAGCTTTTCTGTTTGTCTTTAACTGAAAAACTCTCAACTCAAGATCCTTCGACTATCAGAGCTTTCAGTTGCATTCAGCAGCTGTCGTCAGCAGGGGGCGCCTGAATAAATACTCCAGGACTAAATGCTGAGTTAAATTATGTTGCTGCATGTAACTGATAAACATTTTCATCTGGTTTTCTGTGATTACAGCTGTTTTGCATTGTAACGCATTAATTATCCATCAGAAATGATTCACAGGAGCAGTTTTATGTGAGGAAACGGTCCAGACATCCTGCAGAGGCATGTTGTGTGTCCGTGGGTGGGAAAGCGTCAGCTGTTTCTCTACAAAAAAAGAAAAAGGTGGGAAGGTCGGCGGCTGCTTGATAAGAAAAAAACACGAACACCTCGTGGTTAATGAATAACGGAGGAGGTCGACAGAACATTTCTGCGTCCACATGCAGAAACCAGAGCAGAACATCACAGAGACACTGAGCTCATGTTCTCCGTTATTCTGAGAACTTCAGGTGGTTTAAACTCACGTTCTACTGTGGTTCTAACTTTTTACATGTCGACTTCTGACATTTTCTGGGACAAAAAAAACAAAACTGAGAGGGATTCAGAGAGTTTGCTGTTAAAAAAAAACAGACAAAGAGATGCAGAGACACTTTGGTCTCATAAAATCAGTATTTAGAAAATTCCAGCTCCTCTGCTGATAAACACAACAACCTGACATGTGATTATCAAAGTTACTCCTGTCCCAACTAACAGCAAGTTTCTGCTGACTGCAGTTTTCCTGGTCTTTAAACACACAGAAACACACTAAGACACACTGAAACACTCTGAAACACTCTGAAACACACTGAAACACTCTGAAACACACCGATACACACCGAAACACACCTAAACACTCTGAAACACTCTGAAACACACCGAAACACACCGAAACACTCTGAAACACTCTGAAACACTCTGAAACACACCGAAACACTCCGAAACACACCGAAACACACCTAAACACTCTGAAACACTCTGAAACACTCTGAAACACACTGAAACACTCTGAAACACACCGAAACACACCGAAACACTCTGAAACACACCGAAACACACCAAAACACTCTGAAACACACTGAGACACTCTGAAACACACCGAAACACATCGAAACACTCTGAAACACTCTGAAACACA
>JAPZDY010000385.1:0-10496 GCA_029783645.1 Ctenochaetus hawaiiensis | reverse complement strand
AAGAAACCAGGAGTGTCGATCAGTGTGATGCTTCTTTCACCGATAAATCTGGTTTCTGCTCGACATTCACTTTTTCCGGAGTTGAAACTGTGGTCGACCTGGAACAGTTCCTCTCCAAAGATGGTGTTAGCCAGGCTGCTCTTTCCAACTCCAGTTTTTCCCAGAAGGATGATCCTCTTTGTGTTTGACACTAAAAGAGAAAAATGACTCTGTATTAATAAATCAGTCATCCTTAGTGTCACATTTTGGTACTGAAAGGGGGAGAACCGAAACTTGTGTGTTTTACATGGGAGAAAAAGGTCTTCTCTATCAAATCAATCAGTTACATGATTATGTTGACTTACAGTCAGAATATGTTAGAAGTACGGCATCTATTGAGACTATTACTTGGACAATCTTTGTTTGTGAATGGTTAAATTTTTAAACTGAATAAACTGATTAATTTATTTACGAGAGCACATCAGGAATATTTTAGCTCTCTTAAAATTTATTTTCAGAATTAGCTCATAGATACTTTCACATCTGTTGTAGAAACAGAGAGATTTTTTTAAGAAAAATGGGAAGCAACAAATGGATCAGACTTCGCTATTTCAGCCGGTCAACAACAGGTGGCGTTTGTGGCTCGAAAGAGAGAGTCTCCCCATATTTAATAATCATAAATAGGAGAAAGAAAAATAAATGGAATAACAATAAGTGAATATGATAGCATTTTGCAAGTTTTTAGAAAATCAACAAAAGCTGCAGAAATCTTTATCAGTTAGATTTTAAGTGATGTCTACCAAAGCTCATTTTATCGTAGTAAAATAGTGTTTCACAAACAACTAAAAAAATGAGCCTATTCAACTTAAATATGAAATAGCCGCAATTTATTTGAATAAAACTAGGGTTTTCATTTTGAGTAATCACAGAATTTTGTAAGGTTTTTTGTTTTACTAAAAGTCTTAAATAATCCTTGGCGCAAATTTCAACAAAAATTAAACGTCGCTTACCGGCCATGTCTTCAAATGTAGAAAACGATGCTTATAATCAACCGGAGTCGTCTTAATTAATCCACTCTGTACTGTGAGTCTGCTCTCGTCCTCTGGCTCGCCTCTTGTTTGCCTACCTGTCTGACTTTTTTTCTCTCGGGTACGCTTAAGTTTCAAAGCAAACTCTAAAGAGCAGGCTTTCTCTTTGTGAGGCGAGTCCGTAAAACCTAAAACCCGAGAGGTAACGGTTGTCAGTGGCCTTCTTCCTCAAGCTCCGTGTGCTTTCTCGCCTTGGTCCGGATACTTGGATCAAGCCGCTCCACCTGGTTGAGTTGACGGACTAAACTGAAGGCTGGAAACAGAGAAAAAAGAGTTGACAGGTGTGTCACATCTGAAGCCGTCCCAATAAGTGGCAACACGCGTCCTAAAAGGCGGCTTTTCATGTGTCACTCGCATCTACCACCGCACAAAATGGACAGATGAAGAGTTCCCTACTTCCGCCTATGTATAATATTTCAAAAGACATCCAAGCAAAAAGCAGCGCTTCTTATGCAAAAAATAACATCTGGACCATAGGTTGATTGTGAGGATTTGTACATTAATAGCTAAAGCCTATTTATTGGCTATCTCAGTGCCTTAATATTTCTAACGTGACTTGGTCTTTTTCGAGCACATAATTTTTAAAACTCGATGCAGCAGATTTACGTTTTTCTCAAAACCTTCGTGGCAAATCTTAGATTTTACTGCAGTGGCGCCTCCAAAAAAAATTTTCTAGGGGTGGCCAGTGGGGGCCATAGCAAATCTTGGGATGGCATATCAAACGAAAATCCATAACCAAATTTAATACTATCGATTCTGATAAATCTATTTCTATGTAATATGATGTATACGGATATGCTTTGATCTCCTGACTGTTAATGGCAGCACTCAAACAAGCTTTTACATGTGTCTGTATACAGCATTTCACTGTAGCTAAGCTGTAGTACCGTTTTAATAACTTTCCCTTTAATTAAAAAATACTATAGTAGTTAATAATGCTGTATTCTACAGTATCTACAAGATCAAAAACCAATTTACATCTGGACATGAATATGTAATTCATAATTTAAAGTTGACTAGCTTAAACAATATTATCATTAAATTGCTATTGTCATCTTTGGCATTGATTTTAGATTCTGGACAATTCCATTTACACTACTTAAGATCAATTAACACCAGTAGCCTCAGCAGTATATATATATAAACATTTGTGTGTGTGTATATATATATATACACACACACACATGTTATTTGTATACCTGTTTCAATTATCACAACTAAGGCAATAACCCTTTTTTAGGGATGTAACAATACACTCAGCCTAAAATAAGATTCACAATTTTAAGGTCACGATACAGTAAAATATATTTTCAATGAGCTGCATACAAATTATGATTGAAAATAGTTAAAAAATTATTTGTTGCCCTTTTATCAGAGCTTCCACTAAAAAAGTAGCCAACCTATGTTCTAACAAAAAAATGAATGTAGAGTATTAAAATGGATTAAACCTGTGATTTAAAAACATGCAAACAAAGGACATAACAATATGTATTACCAACACACTTAAGCCTATTTGTCATCTGCCTTTGATGCCATTACATCACTGATGTTAGCCTATCTGAAATATCCATTTCAGCAGCAAGGATACACTACTTTATCTATGTAACTTTACCTGTTGGCCCAGGAACCGTTGCTGACACTGCATCATTGTGATCTGTCCATGCTCTATCCCTGGACACCTCTTCCAGTTCATTGCCTGGCTCTACCTCAGTCAGAGTATCATCTAGTTCCTCCTCAATCTCCCCTGTCTGTATCTCCCCTGTACTGGTATTTTCTTCTCAAAAAAATTCGAAATGTCCATACATTTTCTTTTCATCCTCTGAAAATTGACATAGCATATTCAGTATTATGGTTACTTGTTAGCTATGCTAACTGTCCCACTTAGCAATGCTCGCGTGAATTCAAAAATAATAAAAACATAATGAGTAATGCTGAGTTGAGTTTTAAGAATTAAATGAGTGCATTTCCTTTGAAAATTTCACGACTGTGTGACATACATACCCGCTAGAAGTTCTCTTCTTGGGAACGCAAGTGTTGCTCTGTGCCGCTGTCTGTCTTTCACATCTTGACTTTAATGAAATTCACTATAGCATTCACCAAGTGAATTTTTAAAAATCTAGCCTGCATTATATATTAATTTACACATAGTATGCATATTAAAATTTACTTAGGGGTGGCCACTGTGGCGGCCAAAAATGATTTTGGGGTGGCCATGGCCACCACTGGCCACCACATGGTGGGGCCATTATTTTACTGTCACAATATGATGCACCCAGTCCTTTAAGTTAACAAAAACTACGTGTCGGTACTCCCCTTATTGTCGACCTACATATGTATTGGGCGGCCGGCATCGGCAAATCATTATTACATTGTTGTGTTTGGAATTAGACTTGTGTCTAAAAAAGTTAGACTATTCTTTCGTAATGTGATGAATAAATAGTGGCATTGAGAGGAAATGAAACTCGTTGAAACAAAACATGTCATCTGAAAAGTAAAACAAATTTTAATTATCTTTTACTTTTTTGAATATATTATTCTGTTTACAGATCCCTCTGCTGTCCTTGTGACTATGCTGCAGCTCTCTCTTCTGTGCTGCCTGACTTTCCATTTACTTCTGTGTTTTCCCTAATTGAATTGTGCGTGAATTAGCGTGTTACATTAAGTGCCATTATGAATAACATAGAGAAACTGTGATATGTTGAGAAGCCAGCAGCTTGGAAGAACTCCTGGCATGCTGGGACAAGTCCAGGTACCTGTTTGCTAGAGGGTAAAATCTAGAGGTGGCGGTACTGTGTACTGGAGCGTATCAGCTTACAAAGCACTGGGGAATTTTCAGCATCTTGACTTAATCCATTTTTTATGCCTGAACTTAATTGTGTAAACATGCATTGCTTTTATGTAGTTTATAAATTACATTTCATGTTTACATATTGAAATGGACATGATAAAGTTAGGAAACTCCAGCCAATGTGTTCTTTTTTATTCATTTTGTCTACTTCTGTCCACAAGTTTGACTGTGTAGCCAAAACTTCAGTTACAGCAGGAGGTTGAGTGTGACACACTTCACTGGGTTTCAAGCACCAAGTCAGACTTAAAAAGTGATACTTTTTAAATATTCATTTATAATTGGGGGTTTTTTTCTGTTGTGACATAAAGAAAAAAAAACAAGAAAAGGTAGTGTGCATGAAAAAACTGTGAGAATATGCAATGTTTTCTTTGCTACTCAATTGTATCGGCACAGATTCATGATTCTGTGTGCTGTGCGTGTTTTTTTAAGTATTTGACTGGGTGGAGCAGAAGTGCCATCAAGTTTACCGAAAACACCTGGCAAGTGTTCAAATCACTGAAACCTGCCTGTCTAGGTGGAAGTGTGCTGTTGTCCATCACTTAACGTGTTGCCCTGTTTTCTTTCTGTTGGTGTTGCATTTTACACTTATTAAATGCACTACGGACACACCACAGCAGCCATGCACTTCCATAAACCTCTGATCTTCACTAGCACATCTCATTGGAGTTATTATAGTTTTTCACTTTAATACATTTTGGGTTTTTTTTGTGCAGATCTCAGTGTGCACCTCCCTTTCTTGGTTGCAGCTTGTGAGCCTCTGTGACACAATTAGGTTAATAAAAACTGGTGTTCCAGCCCGGCTCTTACACTGCAACAATGCATGGGACAAGAGACGAGGTTGAGTGCTAAAAAACATAGTTTTATTATAAAATTAAAATTTAGAGATAAACGCACGTCAGGGTCAGTAATCAGTCATGTATGTTCATGTGGAAGCGTGAGTGTGTGTGCATAGCATGAACGAGCAGATGGAGTGAGAGATAATCAAAGGGAAGGAGAGGGTATTTAACCCAGGTGCCCAGGTGAAGCTAATCACATCGATGACGACCTTGCCACGATTGAAGCCTTAAAAAAGAAAAGAGGGGAAAGCAAGCGAGCACACACCTAGTGGCGTGACAGGGTCGTCACACCCATCAGCCTCATTATTTGTATACGATGGTTTCACCAGGATCTTTCTGTGTGGAGTTTGCATGTTCTCCCTGTGCAGCGTGGGTTCTCACCGGGTAATCCGGCTTCCTCCCACAGTTCAAAAACATGCTGAGGTTAATTGATTACTTTAAATTGTCCGTAGGTGTGAATGAGAGAGTGCTTGGTTGTCTGTCTATGTGTGTGGCCCTGCGATAGACTGGCGACCTGTCCAGGGTGTCCCCTGCCTTCGCCCTAAGTCGGCTGGGATAGGCTCCAGGCCCCCCCCCCGCGACCCTGCAGAGGATTAAGCGGTATAGAAAATGGATGGATGGATGGTTTAACCACCTATGTGTCTAGCCGGTCTGGTCGGCATTGGCAGCAGGAGATCCTGCTACTTCCCAAGCATTACTGAATGTCTTATCAATTGCACCTGTTCGAGATGAATGAAGTGAAGTGCTGATGCAATTATAACTAAATGCATCCAGTACTCATTTTTATTTACACAAGGGCCCTCGGCTTATGGGATGAATGACAATGGTTCATTGAGAGAAGACTCTTGGGAACACAAAAGGTTTTATAAGGAATTTATTGTTGAATAATTATTAATTTGCAAGAAAGAAAACATCCATCAAAGTAGAACAATTTATCAAGTTATAAGGGAACCACATCAGATCATGATAAGAGAGTCTGATAGTATTTTACATGAAACCTTGGGAAATACTTAACAAGATAGAGAATGTAAAAATGTTTTCAAGTGTGAACATTCAATTCACTTGAAATGTCCTCTGTCATGAAATAATTGCAGAGTCCCTTGTTCCCTCCTGTTACCCCTGATGTTCCTCAGCTGTCTGCTCCGCAGACGTGACAAACGTGGAATCTGGTGGTGTTTGTACCTCTGCTGCTGCTCCACTTGTTATATCTTTCCCTGCTGCTATTCCTGCTGCTGTTCCTATTGCTACGCCTACTGCCAATGCAACTGTTGCTCCTCCTCCTTCCATTAGTTTCCCTGCCCCACCAAGAAAAGCTCCCAGCAGTGCTCCTGTTGTAACACCTGTATATTTAATCATCTGCTTTACGAAGACACCAATTTTTGCCTTTTGTGTGATCTCCTCTTGTGACATGTTTGGAGATGACTGTTTAATGTGATCCTCCTCTTGTTGTATTTGTCTCTCCCATGCTTGCAGCATTTCATTGGTGTAATATCTTCCTTGATTTGCCTCAATTATCTTGTATATTGTCTTGAATAGCTCTTCCACCTGAAACTGGTTGGTCCTGTATTTGTCCTCCTGTTTGTTCTTCCAGTATTTGTTATCAATGACGTTAAAGCGGCCTCCACACCTCTTTGCTAGCTCACTCAGATCTTTACATTCATTAACGAATTTCTCAATGGTCAGTCCCTCAGGGAGCTGGTCACCATGAGTGAAGAGAAGTGTGGCATATTTTAGAGCTTCTTCAGAGAAATATTGCTGCATCTTTTTGATGCTTTCCTTCTCCTGCTCGGTGAATTTCTCTACTTTTAGCACGATGATGAAAACATGGGGCCCAGGAGCACACTCATTGATACACCTCAGTATTTCTTTGTTCATTTCCTCTTGAGACCTACTTGTGTCGAAAAACCCAGGAGTGTCAACCCATGTAACGGTTCTCCCATTGATAGATGTGGTCTTTGCTTCGCATTTACTTGTTCCAGAATTAGCAGTATGGTTTACAGGAAACTCATTCTTTCCAAATACAGTGTTGGAGAGGCTGCTCTTCCCAGTTCCAGTTTTTCCCATGATCACAATCCTTGTTGTCTCTAGAGCAAGATAATGAATCTGTGTCAGTGATGTATCTCTGCGGTTAGTCTTTAGGGTTGCAGATAATATAAATTGTAAATAGCAGCTCAGTGACACTTTGCTGATTTTGACACAAAAAGATATAAGAAACAAGTTAAATTCTGCCATCACAATAAGTTGAACAGAACCATGAAAATATACTTTAACCGACCCATGAGCGAGTCACTGTCAACCGTTTTTAATTTCTGCTTCATGTGGTTGGTCAGATGTTAGTAATGGGTGATGTAAACCATCACAGACAAGGTTTTAAACAAAAAAAACCTGCATGATGTGCAGCTAAATTTTTTAAATTGCTGTAATGATAATTGCTATGATTGCAACCTTATTTATGTAAAATGCAGGTACTTTTCATAATAAACCTGATCTTTGAAATGATTATATAAATTGCATTTAACAAAATGATAATAATAATATGATAGTGAAAAGACATTATGAGACAAACATCACTTGTAATAAATCAGTCACAAAGTTATGGAAGTATCAAAAAAAGAAAAAGACTAAAGAATGGTCACACACCAATGAAATTTAATTCAAGCAAATTTTTTGTGTGTAAAATAATGAGAATAAGAAATCATAACTTACCACTCATGGTTTCAAAAATGGAAATCAAAGTTAAGAAAAGACTCAGATCTTGAGGATCTTGTGTTATCTTTCTCCAGTTTGCTTTTAGTTTTCTTTTTCCACCTGTTTGACTTGTTCCTCTGCAGTCTACGAGTGGAATGAGCCTGTGACACAGTGCACTCCCATTTGTGCTTATATTATTATATTAGTAATAAGCACCAGCTCAGTTGCATGTCAGAAAGCTCCAGAAACATATTGGTAATCCTCTCCTACGGAAATGTTTTACCTAATGCAGCATTTTAAAAAAATTATTATCAAGTAAAGCCTTTATTTATTCAGACAAATTTTTTTTAATGAAGAAACATAGAGAAGATGAAAAATAGTAAACTCCAGTGAACTCTCCCTCTGTGTGCCTTTAAGTGGTTCATTCTGAGGTAATGAAAACATGATAATTGTCTTCAGGTGAAATCGAAATAATGAAAACGCCATATTGAGTATATTCCATGGGTGCCATATTCCCCAAATAGAAATCCTTCACACTGGAGAACTGTATACACTTGTTTTTTTGTTTTTGTTTTTTAGCAATTTAAAAAAACAAAAAAATTATAACTACTGTCAAGTACTTGTGGTTTGTGGTTACAGTAAACATGAGGCAAAACAACACACAAAAATTTAATTTAAAAAGATATTAAACATGAAAAAACAAACAATCAGCCCAATGATTAAAGATTTTTGGAAAGTTTTTTAAAGTAGTTTTTCAATATAGTAATAGAAGTAATTAATTTATCTGAAGATTCAAACTTAATTCTTTTTTATGACTGTCAACATTAATTATGCTAAACTTACATCCACTCAAATTTGTTTTGTTTTGTACATTTAATCTACAGGGAGTTAGGACTTTTAAAGAATAAATCTCCCCACACATCTTCAAGAGTCATTACTTATCATTGGTTTTGACTCTGTTTCCCTGCAATGGAGCTTAATAGACCTTCAACCCTTCTTCTGCTGCTCCTTTGTAGCTTGAGGTACTTGTTCTGACTTTAATGGCTGCTTTAAAACGGCAACACATACTCCAACTTAACTACAAAATAGTTAAAGATGGCTCAACTTCAGCCACCTTCAACAGTAAAACCTATACGTACATTAACGCACCACAAATTTAATTTAATAATAAAAGCAGCCATTCTCTAACAGTGATGTTGCTTCTTTTGCTACAGTAAATAAAAGGGATTTTTTTAACCCCCACCTCTCAGACTCTACACTGACGTGGAGCAAGCTTAATTCACCATCCATGTCATCACCCACACTGTTAGGCAGCCTTGCTGTAAGTCTCTCCACCAGTTGTCTTTCCGTAGTTTTGCTTTACTTTCGTTTCCTGCTGGTTTGACTTGTCATTTTAAAAGTTGGAATGGGTGTCACATTAAGTCCTGACAAGCCTCGATTATATAAAACCTGGTATGTCAACGTATGTTTAAGCAAAATCATCACATATAAAAATAACATAATCAAATTGAATAAATTGATCAGTGTGTAATTAAACTAAATAGTACATGAGAATCATGTAAGGACCATCAATGAATAGCTTAGGAGGTAGCTTGAGTCTCACTGATTGGTGGGTCTTTCCCCACCCTGATTATGCCCACCAAAAAAGTCACATTTAATTGAATGGTGATAAAAATCTAATGTAAAAGGTTTGTGTACACTGTACACTTTTTTACTTTCCTGTAAATAAAAAGTTCATGCTCAGGTGCACTAAACTTATTGATTCATTTCTTGGCCTATTCTCAACCTGACGTGACAGGAAAATGAAAAGGGAGTGAGCAGGTAACACCCAAAGTACGCCCAAGAGAACTATTGGCCACAGGCAAATACAGACAGAGGTCAGTTTTTCAGCTGACAGGAACAAGCACATAATGAAAGCAAAACACTTTAAACAATGAAATATGTTTACAGTAATTTTAAACATGATGTAAAGGATTAAAGCAAATTCCTAATCTCTTGTAAGATGTGTGCTGCTTTTTATTTGGCTCCACATCTGTGTTCATACAAACAAATTCCAAATTTCGTATACTTTTTCAAACAAATCATTAATGTTAACTTCAGAAGTATTTTGTGCTGCCCCCAGTGATGTGACTAACTCCTCATCTACCTCTACTATTGTACTGAATGTTTCGGCAACTTGTCCTTCTTCTGAATCTGGCGCTGCCACCACTGGTGCTGCTGCAACTGGTGGTTCTGCAACTGGTGCTGCTGCAACAGGCACTGCTTCCACTAGTGCTTCTGTATCTGGCGCTGCTGCATCTGACTCTGTTGCTGCTGCCACTGCTGCATCTGGCGCTCCTGCATCTGGGGCTTGTGAATCTGGCGCTGCTGCATCTGGCGCTGCTGCCACTGGTGCTGCTGCATCTGGCACTGATGCCTCTGGTGCTGCTGCATCTTGCGCTGCTGCATCTGGCTCTGTCGCTGCAGCCACTGCTGCATCTGGCGCTGCTGCCTCTGGTGCTTCTGCATCTGGCGCTGCTGCATCTGGCACTGACACTGGTGCTTTTTTGTCTTTTTTAAGTGCTTCTTCTCCTAATACCTTTGCACTTTTTGAACTGATAAACACAGCGGAGAGAGCTGCAATTAATCCGGCGATGACTGCAAAACCCACTACTCCTATAATCCACATTTGAAGTCCCTTGTTCACCTGCTTCTTAAAAACATTGCTTTTGGCCTGTTTTCTTATCTGCTTCCATCTACGTATAATATTTCAAAAGGAAATGGAAATGATCCTCAATCTTCTGACCTTCAGGGAGTTGGTCACCATGAGAGAAGACAATTGTTGCATATTTTAAGACTTTCTCAGCGAATTAGTCTTTTATTTTTTCTATGACTTCCTGCTCCTGCTTTGTGTATTTCATCACATTTTAGCACGATGAGAAAAGCATGAGGCCCTGGACTGCACTCTATGAAACACCTCAGTGTCTCAGGCTTCATTACTTCCTCAGACCTGTCTGTGTCAAAGAAACCAGGAGTGTCGATCAATTTGATGCTTCTCCCATTGACACATCTGGTTTT
>JAPZDY010000384.1:0-10505 GCA_029783645.1 Ctenochaetus hawaiiensis | reverse complement strand
AGTTTGTTAAACCTGCTTTGTGAAACGGACCCAATATCTCCTAGGCTGTGGATACCTGATTTATACCACTGAGATGAGGTAAAATATTGTTCTACAGATTTTAATATTTTAAAATATTAGTGTATTAACATGCCACTTAAAAGTCTAATTATAGAACTTTCCTGTTTTTCACACATATTGAATTGTATAGGCTATTACTGAGCAACTTGATTTCATATTTTCTAACAAAAAGATTAGTGAACAAAATGTCATTTAATGGAATCGATGCCACCAGATTTCTCTCAATACTGAGCCTTGGAATTGAATTGTTGCCACTGAACCAATTTAGTAGAGGGTGAAAGGTAAGAGCCTGGAAATACAGCTGTTAATTGCTTTTTAACAAATCCACAATTTGTTGGGTCCTTGTCCATTTTTAAAATAACTGAAATTAGTACTGTAATCACATCTCTTACAAATGATTCTTTCCCAATGGCTGTGTTGAACATTTCCAATAATGGAGGACAAGCAGGGGCTTGAATTTTAAATAGACCCCCGGATGAATACCATCACATCCTGGTGACTTACCCCTAATTATTTTTGATAAAAGATTGTCTTAGTTCTTTAAGAGATAAAGGGGCTCCAAATAATTAAGCTTCCTCAGTTGAAAGTGAAATCAGATTTAGTCTCTCAAGATAATTTGTGTCTCTCTATCGCTGAGGAATTATTATTCAGGTATACAAGAATTTATAGAAGTTATATAACTGAATACCACATCTGTCAGTTAAGTGACATGATTAGATAATCCCTAAAAGATGGACCAGTATGTACAGTCAAAACACTCTGCAGGGCCAGAGTACTGTCTTTATTCTACACCTTGATGTGTCTGCACTTTATCCCCATGCAGCATCGTCCTATATGTGGGGTGCAGATGAACCACACTTAAGTCACAAGAACCAAGAAGAGGGCTAGCGACAGACCTGTAGGCCCTTTTTAATAGAATCATAGCTGAGGGCCAATGTTTTGATACCACCACTGAGACAACTGATGGAATTATAGAAGTTACTGTAGCTTTTTATGTCATATGGGTAGCTGGTGATAAACCATTTTTCCAAGGAAACCAAAGGTACCAAAACATAATTTTGAAGAGTTGTTTGTGGTCATGTACACTAATAAAAACTCTTCACTCTTCCTACAGCTATGTCCAGCTATTTGTTCATTGTTAAGTCTGAGTTACCACTGGTTATTCAAGCCTTTCTTGGCCACACATTGAGCTCTGGGTAAGTACACTACAAAAGTCTATGAAATTCAGCTATATGTTAGGGTTTCTCTTTTTCTGACTTACTGTCTGTGATTCTATGCTAGGTACTATATTTTCTGCTGAAAGACATTGACAACAGAATTGCATGCTGATGCAGCAGCTGCTAATTCCTTCGAACATGCTCCCATTTTTTGTTTTTAATCTGTTACTTTGTGGTATAGTTAGCACTGTAAAAGAAGAAGCAGATCTGGAGCAAAAGCAGTCTTTTGAGATTATCATAGCCAATGACATATTACAACTACCTAGCCAGACCAGCCTGGCTGCCCCAGGAGAGAGCCATTATTCCAGCTTGGACATCTTTGCAGAGATCTGTCTCAAGCACAACATCCCAGATTAGGTTACTGCAACTCATCAGGCAGACTATATTCTAGGCTGACAAATCACAGGACTCTGGGGATGCAGACCCTGGGCCCTATCCTCTGCCTGGCACAGTGGTGGTACACAGCACAGCACAAGTGTCAATTCTATTTTCCAACTGACACGATTGTCATTTTCCTGCTTTGCACCCACGTTATCAAAATAGCAATTGGAATTGTGCAAATCTGTGCCCAGATGGGCATGTAGGTCTTATAATGAGGTGTGGTCAGGCACATTGATGGCACACTGCTATCTTATGGCACCAGAAAGCATTTGCACTATTACTATTTGGATGTTTGCACATAGGCATGGTCACAAGGGGCACACATGCTGCTCGTGATACATAGCGACACGCAGCAAGACTCCTCATTAGAAGTTAAATAGCTGATTATCAGCCTTTCAGCCAGGTCTGACACCCTATTAAATGCCTGAGGTCGCTGTTAAAATTCTGATAATTAATATTCATCTTCACCCACGTGGATAGTAGTTTCAGAGCTTACAAGGGAGAAAAATGCTGGAAGTGTGGCTTATGACATACTCTATGAACTGCAGCAGTAGGAGATAGCATAGTTTTCAAGGGAGTGCTGTGGTGGCTAAAGGTTGAGCTTAGCACAGAAAGCTCAAGTAAACAAGCACAGTGTATTTGGGGTTAAGTCAAAATAAACTACACTGCATGATTTGTTATAAAAGAAGATTTCACCAAGTGCAACAGTGTGAGTCTTGACAAGTTTATACTGAAGAGATTTTGCCCTATCCCTTGTGCACTTGCACAGTACTGGAAGACCTTTTTCCATGCCACCTGCAGTGAGGGCCCCACTTATTATCTCAAATGTAGGAAAAAAATGCATGGGGACCTGAAAAGTGGCCACCATTTTTCCTTAGCTAAACTAAATGTCACCAGGAAGGCAGAGAAGATGTCTTTGGAGAATGGCACCTTATCATAATTTCATGCAGACATGTCAGACATGCTATGTTAGGTGTAAGTCTTGCCTGGATCTAAGGCATGCTAACTTGTCACGTTGTGTGCCCTCTTAGAAATGCAGAATAGACGCTTTTTTGGCACATTTCAGGAACCAAAGTAATAGCTCCATCTATGGATCACATATTACCACAAATTCAGCAGCATTTTCCTGCATTGACAATTACCAGTGAGGGGTAGAGGGGCCTAAGACTCACCTTTTAGCTGCGGGGACATATCACAAGCTGATTTGGTTGTGATTCTCAGTGTCACAATTTTCAATTCAAAGTTCTTTGATTTAAAACAAATTTTTAATGAAACGATTAAGTTTGTGTTTGTAAGTTGGTCTCATTTGCTACTGCTGATCGTTGCTCTGCTGACTCTCTGCGTGATGTTGTAGTTAGTTATGTATTAGTTAATTATTTAGCCTTTCAGTTAAAGTTACTTAGCCACTTAGTCTTAATGTCTTGCAACACTGCCTTAAGAGCACATAAACATCGAGCTACAACATAACAATAATATGTGCACAGTAAATTGTCCAGGTGCTGCATTGCACCATTTCTGTTCTGTCAACATCACATTATTGACTTTTATTTATTTATGATGTTTATTAATGGCTTACAAGTCATAGGAAATAAGAATAGGATCTTACATATATATGTATATGTATATGTATATGTATATGTATATGTATATGTATATGTATATGTATATGTATGAGTGTGTGTATATCTGTGTGTGTGGGGGGGTGTGTGTGTGTATAAATTTCAATTTTCAACCTATGTTTTTATGACCAAGGTGGATGGTTTAAACAAACATGGTCTCCCCCTGGTCTTCCTTTGTGGTCAAATGTCAAATTTTTTTCGATGTAAGGCATGCTTACATACTGAGTGAGACTGGCACACCACCCCCACATCTATCAAAGACCTGCTGACTGCTCATCTGGCAGAATAGGCTCAGTGGTGTATCTTTCCACATTAGTAGTTATTAAAATCATCTCCCTGCTGGCCTCCTCCCTGACCAAGGTGGCCTCTTGGTCATTTTGTCATTTACACTTATAGAAAGCATTAATGCCACCTTTCACCTTTCTATGATGGACTCCTTTTTAGGGTATGTGCTCGCAAGGTTAACTCAGGGCTGGTAAAAAGGTGGTGTAAGTGTCAGGTGTGTCACAACTGACCCTGCATAGGCAATATTTCTGTGCTTCATAATGGCCAAGAGAGTGAGGCACAGGGCTTCTGTTTTATTTCTTTGACCCCTGTGAGGTTGGGCAATGGCTCCATCCAATTCTTTGGATGTGTTCGGGGGCTGAGTTTGGCCTGCTTCTTCACCTAAAAGTTGCTCTGATTTAGAGATATGGGACATAGGAGGGCTGTGACAGCTACCCTACATCAAGAACAGTATGGCTTGGTGTAATGACATGTTGACTTATACAGCTCTAGAAAAAATTAAGAGACCACTGCAAAATTATCAGATTCTCTAATTTTGCTATTTATAGGTATATGTTTGAGTAAAATTAACATTTTAGTTTTATTCTATAAACTACTGACAACATTACTCCCAAACTCCCAATAAAAATAGTGTCATTTAGAGCATTTGCAGAAAATGAAAAATGGTCAAAATACCAAAAAGGGTCCAGTGTTTTCAGAACTCAAATAATGCAAAAAAAACAAGTTCACATTCATTTTTAAACAACACATTACTAATGTTTTGACTTAGGAAGTGTTCAGAAATCAATACCATCCATCTTCCTCTTGGTCGCATTTCAGAGGTTTTTAATGGGGATCAGGTCTGGAGATTGGGCTGGCCATGACAAGGTCTTGATCTGGTGGTCTTTCATCCACACCTTGATTGATCTAGCTGTGTGGCATGGAGCATTGTCCTGCTGGAAAAACCAATCCTCAGAGTTGGGGAACATTGTCATTGCAGAGGGCAGCAAGTTTTCTTCCAGGATAACCTTGTATGTGACTTGATTCATGCATCCTTTGCAAAGACGAATCTGCCCAACTCCAGCCTTGCTGAAGCATCCCCAGATCATCACCAATCCTCCACCAAATTTTAAAGTGGGTGGGAGACATTGTGGCTTGTAGGCCTCCCCAGGGCTCCGTCTATCCATAGATGACCAGGTATTGGACAAAGCTGGAAACTAGACTCATCAGAGAAGATGACTATACTCCAGTCCTCTATGGTCCTATCCTTATGGTCTTTTGCAAACTTCAGCCTGGCTCTTCTTTGCTTCTCATTGATGACGCTCACTGTATCCCTCTGCCAGTAAAGCCAGAATTGAACCCTTCTTATCCTTACTCAAAACTTTTCTTTTTATTTCTTTTGGCATGGTCAATAGTTATTTTTTTTTTATTCCAGTTACTTTTTAATGTACTACTAGCACTGTTTTTGCCATCCAGTTGCTCCTATTGCAAGAGGATAGTAATGACCACGGCAATGGTTTTTATACATTTCCTTGTTAAATAAGAGTTGGCTCAGGTGATCACCTCTTCAGTACCTTATTAGATAGGAACAGGTGTGCTTGTGTTGGAATTTGGCAGACACTAGAATGGAATGACTGTCGTAAATGTAGAAATGCTGATTTCTGAAAAATTTGCAGTGGTCTCTTAATTTTTTCCAGAGCTGTATATATACTAAAACCATTGAGTCCAGCAGAGGATGGGAGATATATGAGTTAGGCCAAAGATTAAGATATTGTAACCCTGGATCTATCAATGCAGACTAAGTCCTATGCCTGTTTTGTTCCTGTAACACTATCTGAAGGAATTCTTGGAAGGCATACTGGTTATCCTTCATGCCTTTCTACTGTAAGGAACACATGATTTTAGCAGGCATTTTGCAGGCACCATATACACAAATATATGAACGATATCAGGGTGAATACTTGAATGCTATTAGAGGAGAACTAATTACCATAATAATATAGTCCAGTAGTCCAATAGAGAGTTCTGTTTGTACCTTTGATCCTTTGTATTTCCAAGTGAACACAATGACACCTGAACAACTACTCTCATATTACAGCTGCTTGTCTTATAGTTCTAAATATATCACTAGTAAAAAATTAAAAAATGGTCAGTTTACAACAGAACTGGTCTCACTTTTGCTCTGATAGTAGACTGAGAAACAAAATTTTACCTTATTTGTGTGTATACTGTATGTGTCTGATGTTCTACTGTGCACCTAGTGACTGGTTCATGAATGGAAACTACCTCATCATCATCGTCACTGTCTGCATCATCCTTCCTCTAACCCTGATGAAACACCTAGGTATGTCCTTCAGCTTTTTTATACTCAATAGCTCTTAAGAGTCTTAACAGTTTGCATGCAACACGGTCATTATTTCACCCTTTGTCAAGTCCCAATGTAACTGACAGAGTTCAAGTACATGTACAAGTTCATTATCATCTAAAGCACTTAAAAATCGTTGCTTTAAAAATTGTTTTAAAAATGTGACCTCTGTTATAAAGAACAAAGATTAGTTCAGGGTATCAAAGGTCTCAGATAAACTCTAAATGTTTACAAAAGGGCTTTCAATATGCTCTGGAGTGTTATGTGCATGATGTGACAATCATAGCCTCGTCTATAAATGCAAAATGCTGCAGATCAATGGTGCAAAAGAGAGAAGGTTCATCTACTATAAAAGTGATTTTTCAATGGGACTGTCACAGAGCAAAACTGCTCTCATACTCTCATGGATATATATTGAGCAAACAGTAGTATATTGTCTTGAATATAGCAAACAATATCATCTATTACAAATAATGGCTATGCCTATGCTCTTTTTAGATACCCAGCATGTCAACATCAAAAATGTTGCTCTGGATATCTCGTAACTTTTGCTGACACCCTAAGCACAGTTTTTAACCATCTTAAATCAATCAATATATGCCAGCAAATGGGCACTCTGTTTTATTGTTACAAACTGACAAAGACCTTTTCCTGGGCAAAGTTTGCCTAATAAAGGGGTGTTAGCAATGGTTACGATTGGCATGGAGCCCTCTGCACATTTCTTTAGGTGTATGATGTAAAATGGATTTAAACAGCCTTTACAAAGCCTCTCACAGGAGAGGACACTCAGACAGAACTTCTATAAAATTGATTTTATCATAATACCATTGAGTGGACAATAGTTGGAGCAGCTGTAGCTCAGAAGGTAGAGCAGGTCATCTACCAATCAAAGGTCAGTGGTTTGATTGCTGGCTCTTTCAGTCTTTATGTTGAAATATCCTTGGGCAAGTGACTAAACCCCAAATTGCTCCCAGTGGCTGTGCCAGCAGCTTGTGAATATAAGTGTATGAGTTTCTGATGAGCAGGTTAGCACTTTGTAGAGAAGCCACCTGGCATTAGTAGGTGAATGCTGACACTTTGAGTAATCAAAGATTAGAAAAGCACTAGATTAAAAAAAATATGTAAATTTTATATTATGTATATTTGTATAATATGTATATGTATATTTATATTTATTTTATGTACTAAGTATAAGTATAGTCCATTTACCATGTAGTAATTCTGTAGAGTGCCTTAATGTTTTTTAAGAAGTTACAGAGGATTTTGTTTTTGCATTCTGTAGGGTATCTTGGTTATACAAGCGGCTTCTCTCTTTCCTGTATGGTCTTCTTCCTCTCTGCGGTGAGTCAATGGGTGATCACAATGCATGAAATGATGTCAACACATTTTGTTTTATTATTTGGCTTGTGGTTGCTGATTAATAAAAATATGACTGTTATATTTGAAAAAAATAATGTAAAAAATTTGTAGTATTGCAAAAAAATCATAAAAAACAAAAAAATCAAAAGAAAATTGGCATAAGTGAAAAAAGAATTACACGCCTCATACAGTACTATGAAAATAAATGTGTGTACAGTATTTAATATATTTAAATAATTTAACCTTATCATATGTAATTGAGTTACATAACCAACAGGTTAAATTTAAGATTCTCTTGTCATTATTTTAGAAAAACACAAAACAACCTGAATGGACCAAGTTTTATACTTATGTAAGCAATCAATCAACTAATCTATAATATGAAAGCCCTCAATCATAGTGATGAACCCACACAAATCATCATCTAAACTCTCAAGGCACTCTTCAGCTCACTGTTAATCTGTCCAGCCACATTTTAACTGTTTAGTTCACTCTCACTGCTCTCATAGTGTCATTTTTAGAGAAAAGGCTATGAAAACCCTCAGTACTGCTATGAACAATGAGTAGATAACTAGAAAATATGTGAAGAAAATTTGCAAATGTTCTATTGTAAGTCCTGAGTATATATTTGCAACTGTATTGTTGCAATTCATTGGCCACAGGCTTGGTATGTGTCATTAAGATAGTGACAAAAAGGCCACAAAGGTGGACAAGGTATAAACGTATGCAAAGCCCAGGTTTACTTGGATAAATCAGAAAGACAGGTTATAGTGAGAAAGAGAGAGACGCAGGTATAAACACAGATCAAAGAGACAGGTCACAGAGAGAGATGATTACAAAGGGGAGTAGAGCAATAAAAAGGACATATATAGAAAAAAAAACATATAAAATAAAAAACGGAAAAAATTTAAACATATTTATAACATAGTATGTAATACTGTATATGTAAGCTTCTTTGTCAACAATGTGTTTTTAAAAAACTATGAAGTCATTTAAATTGAGAATTAAAAGAAAAGAGTAATATTACTACAAATGAGCATAAAAATGCGTTAATGTTGTTTTCTTAGATGGAGATTCCAGAGCAGAGAACACAATCCTACCTGACTGCTTTAGTAGCAGTTCACTTTAATGGGGCTTTTCTGACCTCCTTTCATGGAACGGATAGCTGAGATTCCTGGTAATCTATCATGCAAGCATAAGCCCAGAAAAGTAACAGAGGGAGGCAAAGACCATGCTACTGACAAGTTTAAGTGAAACTTTAAGTGCTGAGCCCCTGAGAGAACAGACAGAAGCATAAAAAAGTAGAACTTGAAAACCTCACTTCAAGCCAAAACCTTAGCTTGTGTTTTTGAAATAATTAGACCACAAGCACCCCAAGATATTATATAACAAAACAGTGAAATTGTTTGGATAGAGTTAAAAATGACTGATACGACAGTGAAAAGGTTGCCAAGTTTGTGTTTGTGGTGAAGGATGCAGGGTGAAAATAATAGTGCAGCTAATGAGAGAGCTGAAGGGATTTCTTTGCATCTCAGGGACATCCCTTGAAAAACTGAAACTCTAACAGCTAAAAGTAAGTGACTCTTAATTGGCACCTTGTGAAATTTTGGACAAATTGGATTAGAAACAGGGAAGTTACAACAACTTTCCTTGTCTTGGTGAAACATCAATATTCGCCCTGCTGCCACTGTTAAGTCCTTTGATTCAAACAAACAGTAGGTTTAAATATATCATCATCAGGGTCTTTCCACTCATCTGATCAAATTTAAGGTTGATTCGATTGTACTCCTAGAAGAGGTACTCAACAGTGTAAAACACGTAATATTCCTGTTGCCAGTAAGTGATGCTCTAACTATGACATAACATTGACATGTTCTTGGGTTCAGGAATGAACCAATACATGTGTAAAGTTCTTGTGTTTACACTACACCTTGCGCGTCCACAAAATTTCATGAGTTTTTGAGCATATAAAGGTTGTCAAAAAGGCAATTCGTTCATAAGAAGAAAAATAATTCCTTGAATGAATGAATGAATTACAATAGGTCCTCGGTACATGCTCAGGCCCCAAAAGTAAAAGGGAAAAAAATTAAAAGAAGAGGTGAGCAGACATGAATGAGTCTGGGACACAAAACTAGGGAGGAAATGCAAGACTGGGAAATGGAGACAGAGCAAGGAAACAACACAGACAAACTGATGAAGACTAAGTGGAAACACAAAGACTACATACACAGTGGGACTAATGAGACACAGGTTGGGCAGTCAGCAGAGGTGAAACACATTAGGGCAGTGCAAGAAGTCACAAGAGGTGGGAAACTTGACAGGATATGGGTAAAATTCAGAAAGAGTTCAGTTCAGTAAGAGCAACAGCAGTGGTGTGTGTGAAGGTGAAGGGCGTCTCTGTTACTAGCAAGACCGATCTCCCAAACAAACATTTTTTACCTGATCTAAAGACAATTTTTTGGGATCTACAGAAGATTGTGGCAATTTTTAACGTTGTTAAGCCGGTAAACAACAACAAACCTAGCCAGCCGGCTACAGGTGAGCCATGCCTTCACTTACCTCCATATGTGACAGTTGTGCTGGTCTGAGCCAGAAGGTGGCCAAGCTCGAACAGCAGATATCCACCTTACTAAGAATCCAAGAGGACAGAGATCTGGACGTAATCATGGGAAAGACCCGAGCCGCCGCCACAAGCGCACAGCTTGCATAGCCCAGTACTCCTCTGCCTCTGGGTCCCGGCCCTACTCAACCCGCCCTAGTAAGGATTCACATGAACACCGCTGGAGTCAACAAGGGGCTAGACCTAAAGGCTCGATGGACGCTGGGCAGCCAGCTATTCTGCTCCCCTCCCACCGGAGACATAGCGCTGGAGAATAAATTTAACATCCGGGACCGAGGAGTTTCCTTCACCTACAGCCAACCGTGTTGCTGCCTCCAATCCGCCCTCAGTGCCGTGGCTCCGCTGTCAAAACTCGCACTGGGCAGCTCCATTTCACCCCAGCTGCAAAATTTAGTAAGAGCAGGATGCCAGGTATGGACTGCGGGTCACCACCACCACCTCTGGGGCTACTGCAGAAGAGTGAGTTTCCATCGCTACGCCAACCACACTCTAAAAAAGGATTTGGGCTTTTAGTCAGCACAACTTAACTCAGTCAAGTTGCCTCAACTCATTGCCCGTCACAACTAAGAAAGATGAGTTGCGGCAACTTCAACTTGAAAAAAGCGCGGAAACTCATCCAA
>JAPZDY010000383.1:0-10510 GCA_029783645.1 Ctenochaetus hawaiiensis | reverse complement strand
TATATATATATATATATATATATATGTATATATATATATATATATATATATATATGGAGAAAGTCACTTAAATGGCAAAGCTGTTGTTGTTGCTGCTGCCAAAGTTGAAGGGAAGACCAGGCTATCAGATCAACTACTAGACCTACAAGCCCCAAGCCAAAGAATAAATCATGCAAAACAAAACAGAACAAAACAAAAACAAAGAAAAGGTCAGTGGCGGCCCCACAGAGCACAAAAGTGTTTTGATTTTGACATCACGGCGAAGCTCACATTTGTCCTCCCCTGTACACACTGCACGAGCAGCATGGCCACTGATGTGTTTTTTGAGACGTTTTGTTAAGTTAATATTTGGACAATGTTCTGCATTTAAATGGAGTCCACATTTTTACCAGCTATTTAGCCTTTTTTTCACACAGTTTTGTTCTTGTAATTGGCAAACTTTTCTAAATGCTGTGTCTGTTGACCCCTAACCAAGCATTTAAATTTACACATTTTTGTTAAAACTGCAGACCAGCAATTACATTTGTTGTATCAGTACAAGAGCAGCGTACACTTTATAGATCTTTTTTTCTTCACGAGGCATCCTCCCCATGCTCATGGATCATGCATCACCATGATGATCCTGCCCTTAGATGCACATGCATGAAGTGGGAGGGCACATTTCACTGATCACGTATGAGCAGAGCATCAAATGATAAATTATACTTCAGAGCGGTATGCCGTTTGATAAATAACACACACATTGTTTGTTACAGTGTGTTTCCAAAGGAAGGCACAAAGGGTTTAGTAAGTGGTCCAGAGTGTTACCCGTAACATTGTTTGGTTAAATTCTGGGTTTTGACCACATGTGGCTATCACCCAATTCAAAAATCAGCCATTCATGGTACTTTTATAGGCTGAGGTTTGGAGGCTGCGATGACAACTGCGATGTCCGTTCACCTTGGTTATGAATGGGACCGGAGTTAGGTCATGATTCACCTCTGAGTGTGAGGCCCAGCATGGCTCTTTATAGCCCACATGGTTCCTTTTAGACTTGTCAGTGAGTTATCTCAGTACTGCTGCAACAGTCAGTGCTTTAAGCTGAATAAATAGCGTGCACATCCTTTATCAACTCCGGCTGTCATGCTGACCTGTTCTCACTCTCTGCTTTTCACTTTCAGCAGCACGGTCAGGACCTTTCAGTGTCACTTTAACAAAGCATTTTGGGGGACCTGTTAAACATCTGTGGCAGGCTTTCAGCCAAACCCAATGAACTGAGAAAAACCTAAAAAATTCTTTTTGTCATAAATGCAAAGATCCACTATTTTTTTTGTTGATTTAATTTAGTTCTACAGAGTCACCTTTGTTTAACACTGGACATATCAGTGGCTAAAACTTCATGGCAGATCAATGGCATCCCATTGCAGAGCTGTGTGAGCTATTTCAAACTGCATGATGTCATACATTTGCTAAGTCTATAATGTACAGTATTCCATTCACTCAGCCACTGTATGGCTGTTTCAGCAAAGATACAGTCAATCCTAAAGCCTATAGGGAGCCTTTAGAGCCCTCTGCCTACATTCATAGATCTGGAGTTATGATACAAATCCACAATCAGCGTCATCTCATCCCTGGATGTATGAGATTCCTCATCCTCACTCTCTCTCTCTCTTTGCTGCTCTCTCTTTCTCTCTCTGCATTAGTGAAAACTGCCCTGTTAGTATGTGGGTCAGGACTCTGTGTGTTTCATTTTAAAAAGAAAAAAGGTAAAAAAGAAAATATTCATAAGAAAAGAGGGAAAGAGAATTGTTTTGTTGGGGAAGAAGAGAGGAGAAGAGTCACATGTCGGCACACGTTGGACTGTAACTAATCAATCATCGTTGTTCCTCTTGTAGCTGGTCCAGCAGGGAATTCATCTGACATAAGCAGGTGCACTTCTGATAATGGCGTCATGAGGAGGTTGTTGAATATACCACATATGACTTCAAAATGGTTCTTCTAATTACAGTTGCGAGGACACGAGGTATGAAAGCACATCTGCACATTCCAGATCAAAGCCTGTTTCAATCATCATCACACATGGGTAGTATTGAAAATGGCAATGTATGTTTGTATATGAAAGAGTGTTTCATTTTATACAGTTCCCAGTCACTCACTTTCTATTTCACATCAAATATAAGTAACCAGCTAAAAAAGTGACATTGGAAAATGGAACACTTGCTGAAACTGACATTGACACCTACAGATGTCCAGTAACCTGCCTGACACTTCTGTTATAAACACTTTATATGCTCTCTGACTACAGCATGCTTAAGTCACAATAATATCAAGATCAACTTTATCCTATATGTCTTTATAGCACCTTTAATGCTTATCCCTACAGCTCACAGAAAGTGAAGCCAAACTATCACAATTGCCCCCTGGTGGCTGACCACCCTGAAGGTCATCTTAGTTTTGTCATCTTATATATTTCTTATCGAGGTGAAAAGTTTAGTTTTATTTGTTATTTCATCCTTTAAAAGGGGACTTGGGGATGTGATTGATAGCTGTGATCAACTGGCGATCGTATCAGGAGGGTGTATGGGTGGGACCTAAACACTGTGGCTCCACACCTGGATCAATACTGCACTGATTTTTTTCTGTTTTTCTACTGTAAAGAAAGCTGAGATGCATCATCTTGTGTGGTTAATAAATTATTATGATAACTGATGAAAAAATTGTATGGCCCAGTGTGTGAACATCTGAACGGGGATTTGACATAAAAATTTTGAGAACAACAGACATAAATTGATTGACTTCACATATACTGTTGCAGACTTGGCAACATAATTTTCAAAAGGCTAATTTTGTCCACATTTCAGCAGTATATCAAGTATGCAAACTTGGCAAACTTTAGAATAACAGACAAGCAGTACTGTTTTTATTTTGTGACTATTTATAGAATATGTCAGCTCTGCACATTCATCATTTTAAAGCACTCATGCTTTCAAGTTGTTACACTTGTGTATCCTGTCCATCACTGACATTAGAGTGTGTATGTTAACTGGTTCACCATATTCACCTTTCAGCAGTAGAGTCACTGCAGTATGTTTTAAATCACCCTCAAACTCCTTACTTTCATCTAACAGACAGCAGCAACTGTCAGGCTCTGCAGGAGTCTGACACCTGTCTCAGCATGAAGGCTTAGGCAGTGTGCTCCCAACAATGGTCACAAAAATAGGAACAGTTGGCAACAGGCAGGCAGTCTAATCCGCAGGGCCTGGGGCAGGTATAACGGGGTTGGCAGCAGGTAATGCCTGTGCTGCCAACTTTTCAATATAGTTTGGAGTAAAAGCCGGTATTAGGAGGCGGTATTTGTCAAGTCAGAGCATTTCACGTGGATGGGTGTGTGTGACTTTGTGGGACACTGAAGGGATCGAGGTCATCCCTCTTCAACTCCAATGACCTTAGTTTAAAAAGTTTAGAGGCAGAATTCACGACATGAAAGCAGTGAAACATAAAAAAGCAAAGTCAATAATCATAGTCAATTATAAATCAGTATGTTTGATCAACAAACTTGGCAACCTTTAGACATCAAAGCCCAGACTGGTGAAGCTAACTGGAAAAGGAGCACTGAAAAATGGCAACCTTAGGAGAATCTGGAGGGTTAGAGAGTCGTTACATTAACAGTAACAATATATGAAAACAAATGAATAATGTCAATAAAATAAATACAGGCTTTCACATATATTTACTGATTAGATCAAAAAGGCAATTCATCTTCACCATGGCAGCTTTATTAGGCCAGTAAATACATGTACTGTCTGATAAATAAGAATTATGATATATGCCAATGCATAATGCACTACTATCACAGCATAATGCATTCATTAGATGATGGTTCGTCTGGCCTGTCTGCTAGACTCTGACTAGCTTGAGTGATTTGTTACGGCAAAGCTTTCATTTGCATAAGTTAAAACTCTGTAAAAAATGTGGCAATCAAGTGAAGACAAACAAATCCAAGTAAGTAAAAGTACAACACACCCACAAAAAAATCACTCATGTAGGGGTGAAAATTACCATTTAAAAACTAGGACAATAAACTACAAATAATACAAGTTACTTTCCATCCTAAAATTCAGTTTCTCCTTCTTCACTCCACAGCCAGCACTTCTTCATGTTATACTCATCCTTTTGATTTTTTTGCAACAAAAAAGTGTGGTCAGATGCTGTTAGAGATTATTGCTGAAAGCTGCCCCTTGTTCTAAGGTCACATCCTGGTCAAATGTCATGTGGTGTTTCTTTTGCTCCAAGGCAGTCATCTGCTGTGGAGGCACACTAGTTGTAATGATGATGCACTAAATATAATAGAGATACTTGTTCAGCAGGACTACCCACCCTGGTTTCAAGTAGTAAGTAAAAGCAGGAAAAAGAAATTACCATTAAGAAAATAAAGATAACGTGGCAAACTGACAGTACAACTTGACTTAAGTATATAATTAATTGACTTGCACTTAGTCCAGTGATGCAGATGCTTAAAACTTATTTTTGTCCCAGTGCCGTTGAGTCTCTTCATGGTGGTGATGAGTTTGATTGTCAGTTTTAATCAAATCCCTCAGAAGCAGTTTATCTGCTCAGCAGACCGAAACCAAGCAATTAATAACTAATTGGGTTTTACAACTTGACAAAACAATAACAGTGACCTTGGGCTGCAGTAAACAAGCAGTACACAGCCTGTGGTATAGACACACATACATAAACATCAACATACATAAACCTGCACCTTAAAACCCTGCAGAGGTCTCTTTCTTCTATTATCACTTTCCTTTATTGTCCTTCAGACATATATGTTTAGGCTTTATCAATTTAATGCATGCACGCATACTGGGTTTAGCCTAGCAAGACACTGCTTGTGCTGATAGACAATCCTATAAAGTGCCTTCCGTCTCTTTAGACATAAATTCCATCAGCCATGCAAGCCTCAGGGTCTTATTGAGTTTGAATGCATCAAGTTGTCTCCAATATTGTCTAACAGCTCTCAACACTTTAAAGCGGTGAGGGTGCACTCTATCTGCAGCTCTGGCTTTTGCTTCATTCAAATTACATTTTCACATTACTGTTGGCTGAAGTTTAGATAATGTAAATCACCTCACTTTTTTTTTTCCTGCTATATGCCAAAGGCTGACTCATACAGTGACTGAAGCCTTGGGAAGCGTGTATGCCTTTGTGTTGCTTTTTTTTTGTTAGTTGAGCTTTTATGAATGATTTTCTGTAACAATGCAACAGCAGGCTTTTTTGAAAACAACAGGACGAAAAACAATGAAACAAGGTAGAGTTAAGCCACCAAGTAACAGAGACACTCTCATGAATTTGCACTTTATTTTTGCAGATTGTATTTTGTGAAAGTGTGTCTATCTTGAATGTGATGGTGGCAAATCACAGTTTTGTAAATTGCTGCCTTTAATTGTCTCCTATCGTCCTTAATTCATTGAACTTGACCCTTTGCCACATTCTACCGACTTTGTTCCATTTTTCACACCTGCTGCACGTGTGAAATTCGTCTTTGGCTCGTCTTTACCGCTCAGGCAGAGGAAACCACATTAGGTCTTTCCCTGCTTGCTTGCTCTACTTATTACTCCTTCTTCTTCTTCCTCTTCTTCTCCCCCTCATGGCAAAATTTCACGTCTCATGTCCCTTATTCATAAAACCTGAGTCTCCCATTCGTTTGTGCTTATGTTAACTCCACTATTCAGTTCTTACGCATTCAAAAATACTCTCCCTCCTTCAATTCCTCCAAGTGTGTCTTTTAAAGCTCTTTCCTTAGCACCTAAAATCATTGAAAGCTTTAGGGAATGCTTGATCTTTTCCATTATATGTGGACTTAACCCACATGTTGTCTCAAAGGAGCTTCCATCCAGTGAAAAGGTGAAATTAATTCAGAGTGGGCACATTTAAAGCAACAGAATGGATCAATAAGAGGCAAATGAATAATCCAAGAACACTGGTTGGCTGATTTAGGCCAAACTCCAACAGTCACATTTGCCAGATGTAATTTACACCGTAAAAGCAAGAGATTGTAATGAGAAATCAAGGTTGGTTGAAGTATAGAAAGCAAAAAAGTGCAACCTTTTCCACCGTTGTCAATGAATCTTACATTTTCACTTTGAGAGAAGAAACAGAAAATCGATTTTATTTGGTCTTCATTATATTCAGGTAAAATATTAAAGGCAACCTGCTGTGATGGTAAGAACAGTCAACTGGAAAAGATTTGTGTGCTGAATTTTCAATGGTCATTTTATGAATCAGGTATCTGAAGCACAAATACCACTGACAGAAATGGAATTTCATGTCGGTATCAGATAACACTGTTCCTTCTGCTTCTGAGTTATTCAGGATATTTGCTCAGAAAGTAATTATGTTGCTTAGCTTATTCCACCAAGCATAGTGTCTGCATACATTTATTTACCAGTAAGCAATCAGAGTAATTCTCAAAGGTACAGATAAAGCTTTTTTAATTTAAACTTTTTTTTTTTTGGCTTGCAGCTCATTTTGATACAATCCAGCTATTGTGTTTCCTCAAACTCAGCAGCTTAAAAGTTTTGTGAGTTCTGTAAGTTAACAAGTTCCAGTTGAAGTAAAACTTTGGCAGCGAATATGAATGCAGGTAATGCAATAGCACAGCACTCCTATTGAGCTCTTTATGGAGTGATACAGCTTAAAAGTCAAATGTTCTGGTTTATAGAGCAGCATGTTGGAGGTCAATATGTTTACCAATCGATGTATAAAATTGATGACAAGATATTGGCCTGTAAGCACATTTTTCAAAATAAAATGTAACAGTGCTAACTGCTGAGAAAGGGTGGTAGTTAAAGGCTTTGCCTGTTTGACTCCAAAGAATTCTGAGACCACCTCGAGTTAAAGTCGAGCAGAATTTTTTACCCTCTGTTGCAGTCCTTTCATGTAATTGCATGTCTGCAACTTTTTCAGTACAAAATTAGACTGAAATGCCTCTCCAAGGCAAAAGCAAAGGTAAACTGAAAGCTGTTCTTAAGCCATTTAGAAATAAATGCATGGGTTGGATGTCTTTTGAAAAATAACGCAATTTGCATAAACATCTGAATTATTTCTTTGCTGCAAAGAGATGCCTGAAGATGACTATTAGGATGACAACACAAATGAACCACAGCATGAAGCCATATCTAGGCCACAGCAATACAAACCGATAACTCATACATAGAAGAATATAACAGGGATACCTTCAGCATTTCCACCGATAAGTATTTTGCATGTTTCCTTAAGACTCTAAGCATGTTCCAAAAAAGGCCTTTTATATATCTAGATAAGGTCAATATTTATATTCAGCCAATCTATATTTATATTTAGGCCATCTAAGTTTATTTCAAAACATTTTAAGCCCTGTGCAGAGCAGCAGCCTTTCAGAGCTTCATTGACTGTATGAAGCACGAATATGGATAAACTGCACAATAGCTTGCAGTTGGCTTGGTCTTCACATGAGGCATAAAGGCAGGTCTTGACTTTGTTTGTTGTTGGCTGATGTCAGCAACAGAGATGGAAGCTCCTAACAGGTTAAAATAGCTGTCAACTGAAAGGTCAAGAGTGCCACAGCCATCTTGGATACAACCCAAGAGAAGTGATGTTATAATGTGTTTTAGAATAGTTTTCAAATTGACAATGGATTTTCAGAAGACAGTAAATGAAATGCAAATCACTGTGTGGCTCCATCCACTACAGCTTTGCAAATATTAAGATTTGAGCACATTCACACATGCGGTCGGTGGTGTGAAATCTACAGTCAATTGAAACCAAACAACTGCAGAGGAGGAGCGTGCAATGAGACAATGCAATTAAAAGTGTGCTATTAAAGTCTGAAACAATAGAAGGCAGTTGAAAATTTATTAAGAGGACTTTTATTTTTCTAATCGGTCCACACAAATCTGATGCTCTCATGTGCTGCTTTTTTTCCCATCTCTTTTTGTTGAAATCAGAGCCCCTGTTTCCCAGTTGAGTTTGTCACTCTGTTTTATTTTAGATTCTTCTGCTTCTCAGTCAGTTTCTTGCTCCTTTTCTCTGCCTCACAGTCTTTGTTTCCCAACAAGCTGGTCTCTCTTCATTGATACCTCTTTCTGAAACTCTTGAGTAACTCCTGTGGAGCGGGACCTAAAGTATTTCGAACAGATGGTGCAATGCAATGCAGTTGCACTTGTCCATATAATTTAAACAGACGCCAACCAAAGAATGCACATAAATATCACAACCTGCCTGGGAATCAAGGAAGAGAAGCAGCATCAGAAAGCTTGTCACTGCAAGTTAAGCATTAAGACAAATAAATTAGAAACAAGGAAAGCAGGAGGTGCTAAGGCCTGTCCAGCCTCTACGGAAGCCCTGAAGGGACATTTCACTACTGGCTGCTAATCTATCCAAGCATAGCTTAATCAGATAACCTTAAAATGAGCACTAAAGGTTTCCACATATTCTTTATTATTTTTTTCCACACTTCTGAAGTTCAAACTGGCTAATAATCTTTCCACTCCTTATCTTTTCTATTAGTCACTTGTCTGTGGTCTCTGTGATATGGATTAGCCCCACCAGGGACCAATTCATCATTTCCAAACAGTATGGCACTCGTTCACATCACAGCCCTGC
Organism: Ctenochaetus hawaiiensis; assembly: GCA_029783645.1. Taxonomy (NCBI): domain Eukaryota; kingdom Metazoa; phylum Chordata; class Actinopteri; order Acanthuriformes; family Acanthuridae; genus Ctenochaetus; species Ctenochaetus hawaiiensis. Next base: position 1,888 of record JAPZDY010000383.1, on the reverse strand, counting down.
TCTTATTGCCTCCACTGCTCCTCCGCTAACTGCATGTTCTCTGTGTCTCTCTCTAAACCGTCAACGTTTAATCAAGGTCCCTCTGATATCACATTATTACTTTTCATTCAGCTTAGTATGTCTTCACCACATCTGAGAGAAACACTTACTGTGTCATATTATAGACCAAGCGATTTAGTATAGAAATGGTGATACATAATGGCAGACGCTGCTCCTCTTTGTCCCCAATGAATCCAAGCAACAGCAGCAGCTCAGACTTCTGCTTTATAAAGCTGAATCCATCAGACATATGTCATTGTGAGTTGGGATACTCAGAATGCACAAGGCAGGAGATGCCATCATCTAGTATGATGTGAAACCAAAAAAAGGAAAGGGTTCGGTGGTGGAGGGACAGATGATTGCCTCATTTCTTAATAAAAATAATTAGACATTTATTCATTTATTCAAATAAAATTTATGATTATAACAGGCAGCTGATAATTTGGGCAAGCGTACATCCCAAATCCTACATCCCGGTTAGTAGCTAAAGATGTGCATCAGATTTGGTCTAATTTGATCCTGTTGCAGCTTCCAGTCTCGTTTTGACAGCTGAGTCTGAACGACTGACTGACTGAATGAGTTGCTGCACAACCCTGATTGTCTGGAGATCCAGAGTTGATTAAGATACTGATATGATGTGTTTAAAAGTATGACTAACTGACAGTGACATATGTTTACCATCTACAGGTTACCATGCAAAGTAATGGTCAGGAAAATGTCCTGTTAAGGTGAGCTAATTCATGAATTATAGCATCTTCAACAATACAAAAGATGTGGTCCTCAAACATATCATCTTTGCCTGATTTGCATGTTTAGCAGGCCAGCTAACAGTCAACAGTTTCATTATGTAGTTTGGCTAATTAGCAAAGATGTTCTGACACCACTAGTAGAATGAAGAAACCCCTTGAAGGAATTCACTTGATTGACCTTAAAAAATTAAAACATGCAGTTAGAGATGACGGGCTTGTTGATGTGTTAAAGGGATGATTGTCACAGTAGCAGCTCTGACACCAAGTTGTTATCAATTAACTCATCAAATAATTGTGCCATGCATTAATAAAATGATTACTCTGAGTCAACCAGAGCTGACAAGGACATTGAGAATCTTGCAGAATGACACTCTACTCTCACACCAGGTTCAAAAAGCTGTTTGTGTGAGTGTGGAGACAAACTTGTCCAGAGCATTGAGTCTGAAACGGACAACTTTTAAGGCTAGGTTTAACAATGTAAAGGAAGAGACCATCAACAGATTATTCTAAGCTAGCTCTAAAGTTTTATTTATTGGAAGGTTATGCAAAAATGCATGATAGCTTCAGTGCGCAGAGAGATTCTCCCTTCATCCTGGGACGCACCTACAGTGTTTGGTAGCCGGGCATGTAGGCTCCAGACAGAAGACATTTCCCCTCCAAGTGATCAGCCAGCGTAACAACCAGCTATTTATCTGCATCTATGATCTTACACGAGAGGAACACGAGAGCTAAGGGTTTAAGTCATCAATTATTGTTAGGTGCCTCCCCCTTTTTTCCCCCCTCTAAACCTCTTTCGTTTTACCCACTCTTCTAATCCCATCTCTCTCTACCTGCACCTCTATCCTTCTCACTCTCAACCTAAATGTTAAAGGATAATGCACAAGGACAGAGATAAATAATGTTTTGTCCTGTGATAAATGAGGGCATGAACCACTGTGGAAAAGTTTAAGACAGAGAAAAAGGAGCTAGAAGCAGTAACTATACTCTGTTACTTAGCCAACATGATTTAAAAGCCAAGACAAATAATCTTATTTATAGAGAACCCACACAAATGAACAGTGTCCTAAAACTGAGCTCATATTTTACAGTTAACATTATTT
>JAPZDY010000382.1:0-10512 GCA_029783645.1 Ctenochaetus hawaiiensis | reverse complement strand
CACTGCAGACCAGCTAAACCTTTACCAGAGGTAGGGCTGTGTCCACTGTCACAGGCTTGTTAATCATTTATTGCACCTCTACAGTATTACTGACATAAAATGAAGAGCTTATACTCTTAAAATACCGTGGAAAGAGGAGAATTGCTGGTTGATTTGTACTGAGGTTAAATTTACTCTTCTTGCAGGATATTGAAAAGTTTGTGCAGAGTTCTGGAGATGCTGGCATCGTGGTCTTCACTTTAGGATCAATGATCAGAAACATCACTATCGAGAAGGGAAATATGATTGCATCAGCCCTTGCTCAGATCCCACAAAAGGTCAGAGGACAATGTCTGTGTCTCTTATGGAAATAAGAAAAAAAATTGTGTTTTCTATGGCTAGTTTCCCTGGTATTGAAAACTTTGAGTAGAGTAATTTTTTATAAATACATTTCACATGTTTAAATTAATATTGAGGCTTAAAGTTCATGGCTGTTTTCAGTGACAGCAGCTGCTAGCTGTCTGCTAGGCGCCACACAGCTGATGATACCAACACACAGCTTCTACCTCTCACCAAAAAATACAAAATAACTGACTTCAGTGTAGCTCTGTTCACTATTTAATTTACTGTTTATAGGTTAACTTTAATGGTGCCTTAAAACAGTTGTAATAACTCAGTGGTACACTGTCATCATGTGGCAGAGCAGTTGCAAGCAAAAGACTCTTTATAAACCCTTCTTGTAAATAGGTTCAAGGTGACTTATTAATCACATTAAAGAGACTGTATAAATGTAAAAAAAATATATATAAAATGACAAGCCAAACAAAAATGTAACAATTAAAATAAAAAAAAAAGTATGTCATGGTATTTGCAGCACTTTGATAGACTGTAAGTGTTTTTATCACTGTTTTCAGGTGTTATGGAGATACAGTGGAGAAAAACCAGAGACTCTTGGTGCCAACACCAGATTATATGACTGGATCCCTCAGAATGACCTACTGGGTATGTTAAAGTTTTATCAAACCTCTTGAACAGGCCTTAAGAGTAGTAATCCACATTTTTTTGTGTGTCAGGTTTATATACATATATTCATATCTCTTTAAACAATACTATTTAAAAGGTGCTGTATGTAACATCAGAGCACCAGTTAAATAACAAGTCCTGTATACTGTGTGTGTACTGTGTATAAAGATTGGGTGTCTACCGTGAAATCATGCTATGAAGGAATAAGTGTGTTGCATAAAAAGCACTGACTGAATGACATGAATTGTTGTCATCTGTAGAGTTGAACTTAGGCCACCTGACTAGAAAAACTAGGTTTCCTACAACAGCAAGATCGTATGGGACCTTTGTACCATAATATGTATTTCAAAATGTTATCAAGCCACATTTTAAACTTTAACCAGCTGTCATGAAACTTGCCCAGTCAGTTATGATCTCTTGAGATGAATTGTAATAGCTTTAACACTTAATAGAAAAAAGGTCAAAAATAAAAAAAAATCCACAGTATAAGTCTCAGCAGTGAGTGAAATCTATAATATGAGCACATTAATAAATGATAATAAATAAAATACATAAATTAAAACATAATTAACGAGATCTGGAAAATGAGGATGTACAAAAGTATAAAAAACCTTGGAGGAATTAAGAAAATAAAACTTGAGGGGATAAAAAGACTGTGAATATCAATTATGACTTGGTCTTGTTCACTGATTTTACAGTTTATTCAGCTGGGGGGAGGCCAGACTGGCCAACACCCATGAAGCAGATCATTCATACGCAGGCTGGTTTTGTCTGCTGAGGTTTGGGGTTCTGGGCTGGTCTTTCTGTTTGTTTTAGTGTTGTTGGGTCGAGGGAGGCCAGTGATATGCAGGCTGTTCATAAGTCATCAAGCCAGGAGGAAAGGCTGAACTTGCCCACATCTGGCAGCTCAAACACAGGTTTGGTTAATTCAGGCCATGTGTTTGACTGTGACACCTGTGCTGTCTGACTGGACTCCATCACAGGTGTCTGTGTATGAGGTGTCTCCCTCGCAGCCTCTGATGGAGAGGGCTCCTGGACTGGTTTCTCAGCCCACTTAGCAGACAAGTCTGGGCCAGATCTGGCGTTAGGCCGGCACTGCTGGCCGACTGCTGGCATGGCAAGTGGTATGTCAACTGGATGTGGGCCAGGTCTGGCAATGATGGCACTGTTTATATGATGGCATGCCACATGCGGGCTGGTTGTGGCTGAGCTTATATTTCCCAGATCTGTCCATGCCACATGCGGGCCATTTGTGGTTTGGTTTATGTGGCCCAGATCTGTCCATGCCACGTGCGGACTGATTGTGGTTAAGCTTATGTTGCCCATATGAACAGGCACTCGTGCCCACATAGCAAAAGTGGTCTGGCCCGGTTCTGGCCCACACAATGCACTTACACTCGGCTCACATACCGCAAAGAATGATGGCCCCTTGGTGGCCCAGATGGGGTTTGCCAGAGGTGGCCCACACATGGGCCAGCACGAAGCCAGCTGCACACACCAGTGGTCCTGTGCTGACCCAGACCAGTTTCAGCACTGGCACCAGTTGTCAGCCTAATATATACCTTAATCAAGCCATGTAATAACGACATGTGCCTTATTCAGCTCAGATTGAAAATTCCTCAACAACAGTGATTCAATTATACAAATAGTCCTTAACAGTTCAAACACTGATATTTGTGGGAAAAAAACACTAAAACACTGCATCAAATTAAGGGCTGCAACTAAAGATTATTTTTGTTGTCGACTAATCTATCGATTATTTTTAAGCATCTATTTTGTTGCCTGTGCTAGCTGCAACATGTTTGGGATTGAGGTGGTAATGGAGGTTGGAAGAGCTCTGGACAGGCGAACTCTTTCTTGGACAATTTGTGCACACTTCCAGATTTCCTCCCGGTAGTTGTTTTCCACCCAACAAACCGAGCAACGACTTTCCTCTTTTTTTTTTTTTAAATTTTATATTTTATGTAAACGCAGCAAATGATCAGAGCGGGATTCAAACTTGCGTGGAGAATGCACTTAAACTCTGAAAGACTACATTTAATTACGAGTGAGGTGGTGGTGTGTGAGACACCAGTAAAGGATGTGACACACAGTCTCTTGGCCTGTGGAGACTCCTCTTCTGGTGTAGGTGCTAATGCTGCAAAACAAACAAACAGAAACAATGGCCAGTCTTCCAAAGCTCAAAAAGTTTTTGAAAACAAGAATCTGTGTCCCATAACTTGCATTAATCAATACTGTGATACTTATTATGATTCAAATGGCATTAAATAATCCAGTTTTCATGAACAGCAAAACGAGCAGTGATTGACAGAAATATCGTCTTACCTTCAATGTTGATGGGAGCTCTGGACCTCACCCTCTTCCTCTTCTTGACCTCCACAAAAACAAATGATACATTTACTATCTCGTTAACATTAACATGTCAGATAATTAAAACTCTTTGCAGTGACTGTGTGTCATCAGCTGTAATGCAGTGATGTGTGTAGCAATGTAAAAGAGTTGTGCGTAAGCAGGGTGTGCATACATAGTTTTCCCTGCAGGACCGATCTGGGTGCTCCTGCTTGTGGAGACATCTTTCTTGCTCAGCCTGCTCATAGGTTTCGGGTTACACACTGACACACAACTACAGGCTGGCTAGTGCACATGCACCAACATAAGAATAAAAACATATTTAAATAAATAAATAAATATGAACAGACTCAAACTGCCACAGTGCATTTGAGCCATGAAATTTGACAAAATCTTTTGGAGTTTGTTCTCTTGTCATAAGACATGAAATAAAAAGCTCAATTTACTTTACAGATATGAAGTTTTAGAGCTAGAGGACTTTTTAAAACTTGGCAACAAACTCTTTCTTTTTTCAAATCAAACTTTGATCAAGTCTTTTACACTGAGTGCATCAAGCGAAAAGAACCAACAAACTTACTTTCTGTCGCAGAAATTTGTTGACAGCCGCATTACCTCTGCTCCTTATCTCAGCGTCCACACTAAGCCTTTGCTTCTTCATGAAGAGCATGAAGGCATTTGATGACTTCTTCACGTATGGCACGCCGTCATCCTGTTGGTTGTTATGTTGTCTTTTTCTACAGGACAAAAACACGGAGCATGAGCTCATGTTAACACTTAAAGAATGTTTAGCAGACAGAAATCTAATATAAGAGGGTTGTGATTGGATTATTGTTGGGCCTATGTGGGCTTCATGAGGACCACAGTCACAAATTATAAGCTGATCACAAAATAAGAGAAATGTCCATTTTTATCCAAACTGTCAAAAGCAAACTTACCTTGAGTTGGAGGTGTTTGGTGGCGGTGGAGGTGCAGCAGAGACAGGAGGAAGATAATAGCCTCCTGAAATCACGTACAGTATCTCTCTGTTCCTACAGAGGTAGACAGTTATGTAGCTCCTGTTTGTCCTGTCACACACACACCCTTCATCCTATCTAACATGTCTATGTTCTGTGTGTTGTTTGTTTGCATATTCATGTGCACATGTGTTACTGACAGTGTCCCAACAGGATGCAGGGGCTGGTTGATGCCATTAAATAGCCTCAACATTGGTGGAATTTCATTCTGTGAAACACAAACACACACGTGTTAAAACAAGATGCAATGGTATCATTCTTCCACCAGGTGTCAAAATTTGCCCTCACATAATTAGCAATAAATGACAGTGTAGCTGTGATGTGTTTGGGATAAAACACAGGCTGAATTATCAACAAACAATAAACTGTCCATAACTCAAGCAATTAAGTTTAAAATATAATTATAAATATTATTATATTGTTTTATTTATTTTTATAATATCATAAATAATAATCATACAATTTTGGAATATTAGTTTATAAATCTGAGCATGGTCATTATGCAGCAACATAAGTCTTGTACTTTGCTCATTTTTGGTGCATTTTGCTGACAGTATTTTTGGAGTCTAGCTAGATTTTAAATTTACTTTAACTGCTGCTTAAATGCATCAGGATTCATGATCTTAAGTAATAGTTATAAAAATATTATTATTATGAATAATAATAATAATAGTCTGTTATAACAGTCTGTAATAATAGTTTATAAATCTGAGCATGGTCATAATGCAGCAACATGAGTCTTGTACTTTGCGCATTTTTGGTGCATTTACTTGAAGCATTTTCACATTTTTGTCCTACTCTTTTACCAAAAATGGTGGGAATATTTCCTCCATCCACAAACCCGGCACCAGTAGTGTTACTGTAGGCTGTAACTGTACAACATCGTACATGCTAGGTCTGAACTTCCAACCAGTTTCACATTAAAATGTGTCTCATGTTAGCTTTGTTTGTTGGTTTTCCAGCTAGCTTAAAACTTTTCAGAGTTATTTGCATGTATTAGTCAGAATGCAGGCTACCTCACTATACTCTCTTGAGTTACTTACCAACAGTGTTGTCCACTCACAGACCAGTGGATTTGCTTGTCTTTAAACTCTTCCTTGGATGACTAGCTTGTCTTTAAACTTTTCTTCAGGATGACTAACTCATCTTCAAACTTGAGGTTTCTGGTTTTTGCAGCTCAAAATGTTGCAGTAACCACTGTGAAATCTCTGAAGAACTGAACGAAATGTGCTTTTTACTAGAGATTTTTTAGAATGTCACCACTATGACATGCGTAGTTTAAATATTCCATCCTTTGATCGTGTTCTAATTTATTAAGATTCTAGTTCCGACAAATATTTATTAAAAAACTGAATGGAATGAAATTTATTTAGATTCTAGTTCCAACAAAATACTATATAAACCTGTTTATTTAAATTATCTAATATTATTTAATAGATTTATTTAATTGCTGTTTACAACAGAGGGTTGTAAAATGAGATGCAGTAGCAGTACTATTAAGCCTCCTGAAATTCTCTTAATTTCAGCCCAGATCCACTCTGACCACAAGGGGCACACATCAAAAATAAAATCTTCAATATAGCCCGAACGGCAATGATCAGGGTCCAAGCAAAAAATGGCGATGTATAACAACGTTTGTTTAGTTTGTCTTCTGCAACTAAAACTTTAAAAATTCAAAACAATTTAAAAAATTATGAAAAAAAATATGAAAAATAAAATAAAATTTTGAAAAAAATCACACAACATTGAGATATTGAGTATATGATAATAATTTTAATGAAGTTTGATTTTACATTTGGCCAAATACAAAATTTTGTGCAAACAGCAGTATTTACAGCAACACATTCAGCATAATCACAGATTCATCTTGTAAAATATCGAAACAAAATTTTGAAACAGATGACATGCAGCGTCCAAAAAATGTCTCTGTCATGTTTGCTAGCATTTGAATGATGAATTATGGGGATTGAGAAGTTATTGATTACGCATATATCAAAAATACAGAGTGACGGACTTCTGCGTTGACCATAGGTTGCAGTGGGGCAAAGTTTGTCATAAATCAGTGGATGTGTTAAATAAATTTCAGCTCTCTCAGAGGTGAAGTGCAATGTGTTTTATCTGATATGTTCAATAAACAGTTTTCAACATATATGTAAAGTTTTGTGTTGATATGATGAAAAATGAATTTTTTACAGCCAAATTTGTGTTAACATGTATTTTAGCAAAAGTAAATTAGTTGCTAAATTACTCATACATGATGCCATCCATAATACAAATAATGGATTTATTCTGCTAGGTCAAAAGTTTATTCCCACAAAGTTTTGTGCAAATTTATCAAAATCTCTAGGACTAAGAACAGGGTGTCAGCACTTTGTGCTTAGACCTCTAACAAAGAGTGAAGATTCTGCAAAAGAAGCTGAGTTGTCCTATGCTTCCTCTGTTAATACAAAACCCTAAAGAGACACAAGAGGTAAAACACAGCAGTGGTGAAAGAGATACTTTGTGCTTATGCTTCGTAAACACAGGAATACCACATTGTAGAAAAAATTTGTAAAGTCCTGCATTCAAAATTTTACATAATGAAAAGTTCAGAAGTATAAGGCTTAAAATATACTCAAACTGACAATATCATACAATTACAATGTTTAATGTCTAAAATGATTCTCCCTTTGTTATATATTTTGTTAAGTTGTGTTTTTCCATTGTTCCAAATCTTCCCAACAATGCTCAAACACAGACAAATATTTTTTTTTTATTCATAGTAACTGTGCATTTCCTGCTGTTGCCTGTCATTGACTTCTGGGTCAATACTTGTCAGAGAATAAAGAAGGAAGCTTGTGAAGATGATTAAACATTACATGTATAAAACTTTTTACCTCATCTTTGAACATTTTAGCCCAAAGTCAGTTAAATTTTCATCTGAAATGGTGGCTGGTTAACAATGAAATAAACAAATCCCATGATCCCACAATACTTCACCGCATCATCATGAACTAAGTCTTTTGTTTTCATTGTATTGTGTATGAGAGATCTCTATTCAAATTTTGGAAAAATTAATGCAAACTAGGAACTGTCCTTTGGTTGCATGTCTCCTCTAAAGAAAATAATGTATATTTAATAAATTTTGGCTCTCTATCAGGTCACCCAAAGACCAGAGCTTTCGTCACCCATGGTGGCACCAATGGGATCTATGAGGCCATTTACCATGGTGTTCCCATGGTGGGCATCCCCATGTTTGTTGACCAGCCAGACAACATGGTCCATATGAAGGCTAAGGGAGCTGCACTTACCGTGGGCTTGAACTTCATGAAGAGTGAGGACCTCAGAGATACAATTAATGCTGTCATCAATGAGAAATCGTAAGTTCAATTACTACTAAAGTAGTGGTAAGATATTTATCATGGAGATAATCCCTCAGCTCATCACTCTTTAAGATCACAGAAATTACAACACAACTAGATAGACTTTTCCGGTTTATGTTTCAGTTTGGAACCAAAAATTCCAACCTCTTTCCTTTTTAACCTCACTTTTTGTGAAGCAAACAAGCTGAAGAATATGTAACACAACACACATTTTTACCCTTGTATTTCCATATTTACAGGTACAAGGAAAATGCCATGAAGCTGTCCAGTATCCACCACGACAGACCGATGAACCCTCTGGATGAGTCCATATTCTGGATCGAGTTCACCATGAGAAACAAGGGGGCCAAACATCTGAGGGTCCAGGCCCATGAGCTCACCTGGTACCAGTATCATAACCTGGATGTCCTGGTCTTCCTCCTCACCATCGTCCTCCTTCTTATGTTCCTCTTCATCAAAACTTGCAGTTTCTGCTTCCGGAGGTGCTGTGGCAAAAAGGAAATGACAAAGAGAAAGGCTGAATAACTTTGGTAAAGAACTGAAGAGAGAAAAATGCCTTTGATGGGAATTTTTGGTTTTGGATCAGTAATAGCAAAAACATAAAACCAAAAAAACCAAAACCAAAACCAAAAAAGAAAACATTTTAAAGTCATTAAGAAAAGTCATCTTACGTGATCAACATTGCTGTGTAACTCCTGTTTCATTGGAGCAGACTTGCACTTCTTAAAGAGAAGCAACTTTTTTTTCATTTACTTGGTCACCATTAACTTGCATTCCCAAAAGAAGTGTGGACGTTCCTCTCATTTACTCCTGATGTATCACAGGTAAATATTCCAATTGCTGACAGGTGTGTGCTAGTTTACATCTCAGTACCTGAGGCTATTTTAACATTTAAAGCTGGCTTTTCATTGGCTGATTTAGGTTTAGAGGTGAAAAGAAAAAACAAACACAAATGGATTTCATTCTGTGCCAACACTTGGTAAAAAATGGCCCCACCCTTTTTGGACTCTTGTGCGCATAACTGTACGTTTACCAATATTTATAAATTCAAGGACACATAACCTGTAAATTCAAACTGAATATACACAAAATATCACACTGACATAAATTTGAGTGATGTTTGCAAACTGAAAAAAAGCCCTGAAATATCAGAGCAGAGGTAAAAGTGCATCACAAAAGATAAGCCATTCTTATTTGCATAAGATTATTTTTTAATGTGTGTGTGGTATTTTTTTGGGGGGGGGGGGGTAGGTTTTATCTACGTCCTCTGCTTTACACACAACATCCTCTGCTGTGTCATGGCCACAAACTGAAAGAGGGAACATTGATTAAGTAACAAGTACACATTGACAAAATATGCATTGGTTATCAGTCACACTGATGCAGATACATGTGTGCTGGTCTAATTTAGGTTAGTATATTTATTTGAATTGAAGTACTTTCAGATATATGACAGAGTGTAAGCTTAATGGTAAATCAAACACTTGCACAGCAGCTGTAGTTAACCATGAAGACCCACCACTCTGTTGAATGATCCTCCTGAGGTATTCAGCAGTGAGGCTGTTGAGGGTCAGCTTGTGAGGGGGGCCCAGATGGTGAGGGAAGACCTCTGATGTGTCCACCACTGTGCCACGGAGCAACTACAGTAAAAAGGGATATATCTGAGTCTCCTATTACTGGAGGTGGCCTCTGTTACAAAATGAAAATGACTCTGCAATCATAAACAAGAGGTACATTGGAAAAAACTAAAATTATTTTGATTAATATTTTCGCAAATGAAAAATAAATGGCAAAGATGCCGAGTGTGAAGCAGCCGGGATGAGAATCAGCATCTCCAAATCCGAGTCCATGGTTCTCAGCCGGAAAAGGGTGGAGCGCCCTCTCCTCAGGGATACTGCTCCAAGGGAGGAGTTCAAGTACCTGGGGGTCTTGTTCACCAGTGTGGGAAGGATAGAGCGGGAGATTGACAGACGGATCCGTGCAGCATCTGCAGTAATGCGGACTCTGCACGGATCCGTCGAGGGAGCTGAGCCGAAAAGCGAAGCTCTCTGTTTACCAGTCGATCTTCGTTCCTACCCTCACTTATGGTCATGAGCTTTGGGTAGTGACCGAAAGAACAAGATTGCGGGTACAAGCAGCTGAAATGAGCTTCCTCCGTAGGGTGGCTGGGCTCTCCCTTAGAGATAGGGTGAGAAGCTTGGTCATCTGGGAGGAGCTCAGAGTAGAGCCGCTGCACCTCCGTGTTGAGAAGAGCCAGATGAGGTGGCTTGGGCATCTAATTAGGATGGGGGACTGAAGCCCCCCTAAAATATTCTTAAGCCCCCTAAATAAGTTGGTGTTGTTTTATTAAAAATAATAATAATATTTTTTTCTTACAAAAAAATGCCGACATATTCAATCTAAAGTGGCCAGAATATGAGTTTAAATAAATATTCATATAACCTGACATTATTCACTGAAATATGATGGTAAATCTGTCAGTTTCCCCTCACTTCATAGCGTAAGGTAGAGAGAGCCCCTTCAATGCGTCGTTATCCAATCCATTTCACTTGCTCATATAGAGAACGCCCACATCACTGAAAATCCAGTCCACGTTTTCCCTGTGACCTTGCTTGCTGTCGGTACCTGTAGGGCGTGTGTATCTTTGAAGTACACAAAGCTGCAGAACGGCATGAGGAGAGGAACATGAACGGATGGAGGAAAAATGGGTATAAGAAAGTTTTTCAAGAAAGTAAGTATTCATCACTGCTGGTAGTAAAAATTAGTTAGCTCCAGCCCCCAGCTAA
>JAPZDY010000381.1:0-10513 GCA_029783645.1 Ctenochaetus hawaiiensis | reverse complement strand
CTTAGATAATAATATAGGTTCTTATTGTTAATAATAATAATAATAATAATAATAATAATAATAATAATAATAATAATAATAATAATAATAATGGTACTGACAACAACAACAATAATAATATTTTTTTAGATTATAATGCTGGATTACATCAACCTACCATTTTGGAATTCAAGTTGAAGTGAAAAGTTTCAAAACCAATCACGTAATAGTCGGAAACTGACTGGTAGAACATAACACCAGTTTAGTTTCCACACCATATAGCCTTAGTTTTCTTATAAAATACAGCCTCTATTGATTTTATGAATACATAGCATCTGCATGAGCCTTTCAGCTGAGTCTGCTATCAAAAAGAAATCCTTACTGTATGAAATTACTTGAGAAATGGATTTCTTATGAACAATCACTGGCAAGTGACAAGAGTGGGTCTCTAAATCCACAAGAGTTGGGTTTAGAGACCATCTCCTATCTCTTCCTCGGACTCAATAAATGGTGGCTGGCATCACACTCATATGAAAACTGATGGTGAATTTCCTGCGTGTCAGTGTTCATTCAGTTAAGCTCTTTTAAGCATTTTAAAAGTTCAAACAAGGAATTATTTTCAAAACGCAAACATAATACTTCATTTACCAAACCCTTCTTGAACTGGTGACTAATGATAATTTTGCATTAACAAATGTGTTGGACAAGGATGAAGTTACACTGTGACAGAAGTACCGGATGAAAGAAGTCAAGCAAATAGCTAAAGATGACCTTTTTTGAAATTATTATTTTATTTTATTTATTATTTTATTCATTATATTTTAGCAGTCATATAATCCAGTAGCAAACAACAACTAGTCTGGATACACCACCTAGGTTCACTTTTAATCCAAAATGTTTTAATTCTGAGCTGTCCTCCCACTTTAAAAGGACTCCGCATCAGAGCGGGGAAAAAAATAACTTTAACTTCAGGTGTGTTTACTCTGAAAGTCTGCCATCAACTCTGTCCTCCGGCGCAGCCCTGTGCTCAGGAGTTAAAAACAACAGCTCTGCCCCTTCACTCTGCACAACACTACACAACACTCAACCAAGCCTCAGAATATTTTCACTCCTAACTTAGAGAATTAAGGGTTTATTTCCACAAAACCACTGACTGCTGGGACAGTGGATAAAAACCAACCAAGATGATATTTGGTGAGTTTTGTTTTGGTTTGGTTGACTTTGAATGACCACTGTTTTCCAAAAAGTTAACAAGGCAATTAAGGTTGTCTCAGTTCAGGAAAGAGGGTTACCTAAATAAAGAAAATGTACCGTTTGCTTTTCTTTTTAACAAACAAAGTTTGAGAATAATTCCTTTCCTGCGTACTGTAAATGAGTTTTATTTATACTAAACTGCAAATAGACAACAACAAGTGGCAGTTATCACACATGGCCAAATAAGAAAACATTAATAAGTATTTTCTGAAACCAAGCAGGTCGAATATTTTTTTAAACTCAATAAATACAGATCATTTGTTTCCATTTGTCTGGTCTCCTCTGCTACTGCTAACCCTGAACACTGTGGACAATAAAGCAGCAGCCAGATTTTCAATCAGTCCCCCTGCACTTTAATGCTTGCCATACATTACTGTAGTAATCCATGAAATGAAAAATTATCTGTATAAAGTTTGAGACACATAAAACACCGATCAATGAATATTCATCACTAATGGTGTGATTGGTCACACCAGTGAAACATTATGGTATGGTTAGTATAAGAGATGAGGTGAATATTTCTTAGGGTGACAAGGGGTTTCATGGGTATGCAGATAAAATTTTAAAACTGGAATTAAAAATTTATTTTTTTTAGGCTGTGTATAGTCCTAACATGTTTTAGCAGCATTTCTTTTTCTAAGTTTATTTGACTACACTACTCCTGCTACATTTAATTTACTACTCAGAGTAAAAAGGTCATTAAATGCTGTTTAGCAAAATGTTACACATGTAAAAAAAGACATCCACACATTGACACTCAGCTTTAATCTGAAGCCTTCTAGCTGTTAATCTCCAGAATCACGGGGCAGCAATCATAAGTATGTAGGTAAATTGTTTGATTGCATTTTCATAAAAGCTAAATGATTAGATTTACAGAAGTAATGTGATGCTTTGCATCTTATCATCTGTTGGGGAAATTAGAATCTGTCACATTATGAATGACTTGGACGAAGGGGAAGAAAAAAGGTTCTGATTTTTTTTCACTTTTTCTTCATGTCTTCTCAGGCTGCCTCAGTCACTGCAGCCGTTTGGTTTTAAAAATAACTATAATAGACAATATTGATTTTGATTAATCAATTCATTAAATCAACCAAACAAAAGTTTAGAGAGAGGTAGAGACAGTACACCTGCTCTCTGGATTAGGCCCTAGATTTGTACAAGTATGTATATAATCACGGTCCCCCATCAGATTTCCTTTATAACCCAGTTTCTTCAGGGCATTTCAATGTACTAATGAAGCTCTTACATATATATATTGTCATACTGTCTACTGAACTGGAATTAGCAGTGCCAAGAACTGTAGTTGAGTAAATTGGATATTTCAAGTGGTGAGAAACAGAAACAAACCAAAAAAAAAAAGATCAGAACGTTGTGTGTGTCCAACAAATTCACTTTTTTTTAATGTGATCTTTCAGTACGAGCCTGTTGGTCTGATGTTTGTCAGAAATATTGTCGACATTGTTTATGTTACCTTTAGAAAACACCAGAAATAACTCAGAAATAACATTAAGAGTGAGGAATTTTAGTCATGTCCTCTATACAGTTAACATGCAATTCACATAAAAAAATATGAAAGAAATGTTTGCTTACAGGCATTACAGTGGGAGCTGATTAAAAGAGTGTAGATAATTCCTCTCACAACTCCAACAGTATAGCATAGTTTTTATTTCCAGTTCATTCAAGTTTGCTCATGTTATTCTGCACTGTGTGAAATAGAGCGTTTCAGACCCACAAAAATGTAGTCTTGAAATAGAGTGTTAAAGTACTGACACGGTCAGTAATCCTGCAGGAAATGAAAGTATCATTGTGATATTAAAATGCAGCTATGATTTTTTTATATTGTTAAGTGTTGTACACTATCCCTCAGTTTGTTACAAGATCTGTTTCCAAACCAGAGTGGACACATGGAAAGTCTGGAAAAGCAAGATGATTTGAGTGATCTATAAAAATACCTACTGCTCCTTACTTGTGTGTAAATAGTTAACTCTTTTGTCCATGTCAGGATTTGGTTGGAATACAAGAGATCTGGGAGGTCAGTGTTGGTTTGTCAACAGATATCTCTCCCCTCTTTATTTCTTATCCCCTTAGAAATCTTTTTCATTCTGGTGCATGTAAACAGGAAAAGAGATTTTTCTCAAAAGTAACAAAAGACTTAGTAATTAACTTAGTCTAACATCAACTCTTTTGAGTAATACTTTTCTAAAAACCTTTAACAGAAACACATAGTCAAAGAAGCCTAAAAAAGTATCCGAAAAACTGAAATGTACTCCCACATGTAGATAACCAGCTGTGGTCAGCTTGTACTAACAATGCAGAACATTCCATTGGTGACAAGTTTTACTGCAGAGCAAAAGTTTCACAAACATAACTTCTCAAAACCACTCTTTCAGTGTAATTCACTCTTCTTCCAATTGCTTAACACTCCAAGCGCTGCCAAAAAATGTCTCTGTAAAATATTCTGGCAACATCTCTGTTAAGTTCTTGTCAGCCTCAGACCAACAAAGAACAACATTAGAAATGTATGAGAAATGTAGGACACACAGATACAGTATGAATGTAACAAATGGAGTCATTACACAGAAAGGGAAGTCTAGAAAAACCCTTTTACAGCCATCTTCCCAGTAATAACAGTGTGGTCTATGCTCCAACTGTATACAGCATCCAGTTATCTTCTCTCTTCTTCCTCTGGCGTGTCACACACCCATTGGTGCTGTCATGAAAAACCTGCTGTTTTTTGATGTTGGTTTAGGACTAACTTTTTGGGTTTCAAACCAATTTATTTTTGGTTGGTGGAAAAGAGCTATTAGAGCACCTGAGAGACCCCTTCTTGCTCCTAAATTAAAGCTGGACTTCTGGTTCAAGTGAGGGTCAAGGACAGAGGAAATAACAAATAAGAGTATTCACTAAAAGCTTAGCACACTCATCATGCAGGTATTTACACCTAATAAAGGCTCTTCCACCTTCAGCAATTCCATGCAACAGCAACAGCAGCTGAATACATTTTGGCTTATACTTACATGCACCGGAGCAGTTAAGCAGTGTTGTGTTATTCTGGATCAGTAGTTCAGCTGTAGGTGGGTCCGCTACAGCTGCTGTGAAGGAAGAGCCATTGAGGAGGAGCAGCAGGCAGAGGAGGTGAAGGCACACCGATGGAGTCAGTTGGAGCTTCGAAGGATTCAGGGACATGGTGGGCCAGGGGAGGGTAATGACACAGACACACACACTCACACAATACCTTAAAACAATTTACTCACATAGGCTTAGAGTGAATTTTCAATACACACACACACAAGCACAGACTGAACAGATAGAGTCAAGCACGCACACACAATCAGCTCGCACACACTGAGTTGATGCTCAGCAGAGAATGGAGGATGGAGACCAGAAGGAAGTAATGACAGTCCGCCCCTGGACCTACACAAGACATAAACACCAACACAAACATGTGTCAACAGCAGTCATTAGAGATATTTTCAGCATGAACCTAGGCCTACTGCCTTTTACTTCAAAGTGTAAACAGTGTTTCAAGCAGAGTGAGGTTTTGTTCAAGGCTTTTTACAGGGAGCAGAAAGTGTCAAGTATCCACATGCAAAATTTGAGGAATGACTTCCATCTAGTGTCAGAACAGTGCAAGTCACAGTTGACATAAAAGAGGCAGCAGCACCAGTCATTTATGTTCATGTACTGCAAAAAGCCTGAAACCTTTTCCACAACATTATCAGCGTCAGTTTTCTTCCAGCTGAAGTTCTTACAATGAATAGTTAATGTAAACTGGAGATGAAAAGGCAGTTCAACAAAAGTTCTTTTACAGCTTACTATCAGAAGATGTAACTGGAACAAAAATAAGTATTAAGTGACGCAACAGTCTGGCCTGGACAAAATACTGATGTTATTTTGATATTTGGACACCAGAATTGATAACATCTTAGATTCGTGATATTGTTATATTGTGTACATATAAGACAATATTATTAAGTGTTGTCTTCTTCCTGGTTTTTAAGGCAGCATTAAAGTAAAGAGACCTTATGTTCTGAACTTACCAGACCGTTCTGGTTATTTTAATGTTTGTCTTATATTACCCATTTTTGAGCCCCTTCAGTGACTGGTGGAAAAATTGGAGCTGCTGTGAAAAATGTTTAGTGGCTTTTATCTGGTTCTGTGATATGTCTGAATTTTCTTTCATTCATTTATTACCCAGTATGTTTCACAACCGGTGACAGCCTGTCAGCTCTGCACACACACATCAGCATTAAGTTACAGAGCCGATACATGTGCTGCAAGCTGTCATGCGTAGACTCTCTTCTGACTTATTTGTACAATGTTTCGGGACTGCTCTCAGAACATCAGTTTACTGTGAATAAATGAGCATGTACATGTGTTGAAGCGCTGGCTTTCAGGGCTTGGAAACACAAAGAAGACAACCAGCTGTTAGTGAGGGTCTCTTATCCAAGTCTTCCTGATGTTTCCCTAACCGTTGGCTCTGTCAGTTGCTTCTTAGCTGATTCAGCTTGCTGAATTGGCAGCAGAACCTACCAGTCATCCAGAGGCAAAAGACTAACTACAAGGACTGTATTTCTGCAAAGGAACAGCCCATCAGTAAGTAAAAACAATCTGATTGACTGTTCCCGTGCAGAAAAATAGTCCTGATAGTTTATCTTTGGCCTCTGGATGACTGGGCTGATAAATTCATTTAACATGCAAAGTTGAACAAGGAAAGAGCCAAATATTTAAAAATCTGAGGTTTCATTATTGCCTTCAGCTCTTAAACAGGTTTAGGAAAGCTCCTTCAACATTTTGCCATAATATCTATGATTTACAAAGTCCGGTTTCTCCTTTTTTTCCCCTTTGACTCTTCCATTTTCCAGACCAAAAAAACAAGGGCTGACAAAGCCAGTGTCATGTGCAACTATTTATCAGACATGTGCTTACTTAGACATAATTAAGTTGTGCACCTAGATCCTGTTGGAGGCAGTTTGTTGTTCTGCCTCTGTGTTGATACTACTGTGGGCATGTTGACAGAACAGTAACCACTGTAAACATCTGGGCACATGGTCATCCCTGTGTAACCAGACTTCGAAATAGATTTAAGGCTTTTCAATACATGTGCTGTTGTTGATTAGTTGCAAAGGCCTATTGTAACTAACAGAGTGTGGAGCTTGTGCCCTCTGATGAGTTAGCACTGCTCCAGTTACACCGAGTCTCTTTATGCAGTGAGTCATGATCATTTTTCACGACCAACAGGATGATGCATTATACAAATAGTACAGCTGCTTTTGATGAAAGGATGACTGCTGATAACATGTTTAGCCTAATTATCCGTTTTCACACAAACACTTTAGTATCAGTCCTGCCCTGAGACAACTTGATTTACCACATTTTTTGCTGTAAATGGTGGAAATTCAATAAAGCTGTAGATGTTTTATTGTTTTTAATGCAGTGTTCTTTTCTTCATAATATAAGAGCTGAAAATGAGACAGTCTCATTTACAATAGTATTTACAGTAGTATCTAATAGTATCAACAGTATCTAATTTACAGTAGTATCTCATTATTTATTGACAGATTTCTGTTGCCTTTGCCTTGTATCATGTTTTTGTCTTTGAAGACTTGTGCCAAGCAATTTTTTAAGCGAGTCAGTCAGAATTTGGTTGTATAACACATGTAGGGCTTCACATACCAGCAGAAGTTTATGCATTTTATATAAACGCCCTGTCTTGCGCGCAACATGGATCGGACTTGGCGAGGGCTTTCATTCCACTTCCGCACACGGTACTGCTTTATGACCTGCCCTAAATGTAAACAATAAACACTCAAAGGTCATCACAGATGCCTACGTGGAGAGTGGAAGGAGAGGACACGAAAAAGGACGCAGTCTGCCTTAACTGTCTGTCGCCATTCAGCACTTAAGTTTCAAAATGATGAAAAACTAAATTCTTTTTCATAAATCTGTATTTTCAAAAGTCAATTGTGGCGCATACTAGGAAAAAAAGTTTGAGCAGTTTATTGCATACCGAAACAAAGCAAATCATTATTTTAAGATCCAACATTAACAAGCACTTATTACACAACCTTAAAATGCATCTAGCAAAACAGGCAAGGCGTCGTTCAGCCTGTCGCGTGCTAACACCATGAGAAAACCCAGATCTTCTTAACGTGAGGTGCAAAGCAAAGAGTTGATTATGTGCCCAGTGTACCTGTCCAATGAAGGGCAACAAAATAAACCAGGATTACAGCAGACAGACGCTAACCATGTGCCAAGTGAAGGTTTTAGTTAATTTTGGAAGTCGCCAATGCTATCTACACTTCAGATGGATAAATTAATATCAACTACATACTGCTAATATGGGCAAAGAGAACTAACGTTAGGTGTGAATGGTGAAGACTTAAGGTACAAAGCTGATGCCATAATTAGCTAAGTTAATGGTGAATGAAACCGGTTTTAAATGCTAAGTCTTGTTCATATTTTATTGAAAATGGTGGTTTTAAAAACGACTTAGCGTCGTTGATGAAATGATATCTCCTCCATAAGGACCTGACTTCAGCGTTAGGCTAGCTTAGTGTACCATACCCTTCTCTTGTCAGGCTAACTGAATGAACCGCTAACATGCTGACTACATATAAAAGTTTGGAGACTTACCAGTGCTATGTGGTGTCTGATTTACGGAACAAGCACAGATAAGTATCCACGCTGATTCTAACACTTCCTGTATATGGGAAGTAAACTCCTGGCTCCTCTTCTTCTTACTTCTTCTTCTTCTTCTTCTTCTTACTTCTTCTTCCTTTTTCTTCTGTTCTTCACTGGCGGATCGCAAACCACCTTGATGTGCATACCGCCACCACCTGTTCAATTGTGTAACATTATGTCATTTCATTTACACCATTTCCCTTCCCCTTTAAGTTTCAACCAACCTTCTTGTATGTCTTAGGAAAGTAAACAGAACCTGAGAGCTGTCTCGCTCCCCTTCTGCTCGGGATCTTCATTAAATATCACGCCTGTCCTGCCTGTTGGACTTTGTCATGTAACCTTTTTCTTTCCATTACAGTGCTATATAATCCTGCATGATCCAGTCTGAGCGTTGTTACTGTTACTTTCTTCATAATTCTTTGTTTTTAACAGCTTTTTAGCTTTTATATTAGATAAATCTCCCTTCCTAACTGGTCTTCATCCTACCTTTTCCAACTTGCTTTTATTCCTCTCTATATTTCCAAGTAGAACTGTAGACACCAGTCAGGTGGTGGTCCCTCTGAGTCACGCCACATGAGGGGGGGATTCAGAGATGGTTTGGTTGCCTCCACCTCAGCATATGCTTGTGTGTGGCTATCACACAAGCATGTGTGATATAGCCCCCACCTGGTATTCATGCCCACTCCACCAGAGCTCTGTCTTCTTCCACAGCTCTCCTTAGAGGGATGACAGTAGGAGAAATTTTAACAGTAGCATCATGGGCTTCACTGTGCTCTTTCTTATGTTTTTAATCTATGTGATGCGTCTATATTTACGATGACTCATTCAGTTTTGAGCATGCTTGATGATCAGCAAGACGCTGTCAGTCTTGGGCACTCTACGCACACACATTCACCGTCGTAGAGTCGGTGTGTAAGTTTTATTGTGTGCTTGTATGTGCTTATTGTGCACAAGTTCTCCCTCAGTAAGGAACCATGAGCCCTGGATCAGTCATGTACTACCTTGTTATGCGCTGTGTGTTAAGTGCTTGTGAAATTGTGTGTGTTAATGCATGCTCTGGACTCCAGTAATCCAGTGGGGCATTGACCACACCAGCTGCGCCCTCATCCCAATAATGACAGCTTGTAGAGGGTGAAGCCTAAAGAAATAGAATTTTGGTTAAGGATCTAACCCCAGATTCTGTGACTATAAGTGCAGCCCTCTAAGCTGCAGGCCTCACTGTCCCAACTTCATTAGCTTAAGAAAAAGTCGACTTTAGCTGGAAGCAGATCACAGGTCCTGATGCAGTTTTATTCTGCTCAGGTGGACCTGAGAGGAGCCACTGAAGGCGCACAGTGGAGCCAAAGAAATCAGGGCTGCGCATGCGGGAGGGATAAACCCCATTGAGACAGCTCTAAGAAGGCGAAACCTATACACTTCTGTGGCTATGATCAGTAACCAACCTTTCTTTAAGACCAAGAAAAAGTAAAGAGAGGTATGTGGTAGCACTATACAAATTATATTTGGCCTCTAAATTCGCATGCACAAAAAACACAAAACACAGAAAAAAGTAAAAGTTAAATACTTAATTGATGCTGTATGTTCGAATGAAAAGCAGTTTTCTGTGTAGTTGAAAACAAATAGTGAAAGGAATTGTAATAAAACTAATGAGTTTAATTTGGGTTTAGAGGCACAACCTACTGATAAAGCAGGAATGACAGCTGGCTTTCAGGCTGACAATGAGGAAGCAGCCTCTGTCAAAAAGCCTCTTAATAAAATTTACAGCATAAGCATTTCCCTCTAAACTAGGGGATTTAGAAATCTTGACTACATAAAGCAGCTAAATTAAAAGGCACAATACAAAACTTAAGGTGTAAGACTGGTTTAAAAACTGAATTAAAAAGGCAACATCAGAAAATATCAAATGTTGATAAATGATGCAAAACGATGCACATTAAGGTTAGAGTTAGAAGACAAGGAAAAAAGTTAGATTTAAGGAATATCTACTAACTGTACATTAATTTTCTCAGTGTCTGAATGTTTGAAGTGCAAGTGATGGAGCTGCTGGAAAATGCTGACTTCAATGTCCATGAAGATGCGAGCCTGTGGACAGCGTGAAAATTGTCGGATCCAGTGTTGATTAAACTTGCAGCAGTGTAAGATCAAGTTCAACAGGATGAGGCAAGTTTATTTATAAAGCATCATTCAGACACAATTCAATTCAAAGTGCTTCACTCTGGTGGCTCCGTGGATAACTGTGGTAGTTTACTCAACTGTGAAAATAATTGGATTTTAGTTAAGTTCAGATTTTTTGACAAATTTTTGGTCAGCAAATGAGGGTCAAAGAGCTGACAGGGGAGCAGGCTCACTGGAGCCATGCATTACCAATCAAATGAACAAAAGGTGCAACAACAGTCTGGTAAGCCTCCCACTACTTCCACTAATCACTACCATGGACCAAAAAAGCCTACAGTGTCTTTAGCTTTTGGTAATATTGATCTGTAGATTACAGCATCATGCCAGTATCGCATATTGGTGCCCCTGGCTACTAAAATGCTTGCAGGACACATTACCAAAGAAGGTAAAGAAGTACAACCCCAATATTTTGCCCTCTTTT
>JAPZDY010000380.1:0-10514 GCA_029783645.1 Ctenochaetus hawaiiensis | reverse complement strand
TGATATGACAGGGGTTTTTTGATGGCAGGGTTTTACTGTAAAATAACAGTTAAATACTGTAAAATCCAAAGATACTGATGTTTTTACAGGTATTCATTGGGATATTACAGGGGAACTTAATTACAACAAGTTACTGTAAAAAAAATACTGTGAAATGCTGGTAAATTATTACAGTGGACACAAGTGTTGGGAGTTACGCTGATATTACTCCTACGCCCCTATCTTACACTTGAGCCTGGCGCAAGCACAGGACATGGGGCGCAGCGGTTTTAATTTATTCAGGGGAGTGTCCAGTGTCCAGTTCATCCTTTGCCATCTTGTTCCAGGAGCAGCAGTGCCAGTGGCGCACAGTGGACGGTCCTATCAGCTGTGATCATCAATTCATGTGTGTTTCATGGGTGTTTCTTTGGCATAAAATGTAATAACCAATCAGAGAGTCTGCTCTCATTACCTTTAAAGACTGGTTGCTCCGTGCACCAATGGTTAAGATGGCTTTGCTATCTTACACCTGGAGCAAATGTGAACAGACAGCAAGGTCTACAAGGATTTATTTATCTATATATTTAGTTATTCACCTGGACAGGGACAAAGTTCAATAAATGTATTGTGTCAGACAGCTCTCAGCTAATTTTCTCCTTCGGTCAAATCTTATTAAAAGCAAACATTTCCATATTTTGGAAAAATATCCATTTCTACAATATATTTTTGCCTGCACAGGCAAACACGTGCACATATGCAGACACGCAATCACGCAGGCACGCATGCACGCATGCACGCACATACACACCTTAAATTTAAATTCATTCTGTGGATGGAATCCATATGGTAATTAAAGGTTGAAGGACTGTTTTTCTTTTAGCTACTTGTTGATACTGAATTCAAACAACGAAAGGTGATTCACCAGTGAGGGGACAGATCTCTTGGCTCAGGGTGTGTGTCATAGATAATAACCTTGTTATCCTTGTTTTTCTGATCATGATCAAATAAATGAAGCTGACACAAACGCTGAAGTTGTTTTAGCTGTCAGTGACCAATCTGTCGAAAATGATCTGACAGCTGTGATCCCGTCCTGTTCATTAAGATTAATTTAGCATTATGATTACAGTAATTCCTTGTTTGTTAATAAGGTGAGGGGGGAAAACCCTCATGTCAATAAAAAGTGTGTGTGCTTCTTGGCCAAATGTAAGATAAGGATACTCCTATATGCACACTGTTTACTTCAAAATTTATACTTTGTGACTGAAAATAATATATTATTATATTATTATATTATATTTATAATACTTTCAAAGGACACTTTACTAACTTGACTAAATATGTCCAAAGCACACTTTTTGTACACAATATTTTACACTGCTGAGTGGAAAAAAACAGAAAAGAACTGTGTGTGATTGTGGAGACGTGTGAGAATGTTGGCCAGCTGTACTGTATCTTATGGTACAGGCTGTTTTCCATTCTCGAGGGAAAGGACAAAAACATTGTGCACTTTATGTGCTTTGAAGCTGAGGAAGCTGTTGACAAACCACCTCTTGTAAATGCAAGAGAGCCTTCATCAGACTCTACAATGCAGCCCCCACTGCATTTGTAATGAACTGCAGTTAACTTGAATTTAGATGCTTTTATTATTTTCCATGAAAGAATATTACGCATTTCCACTTTTTAATGTCAAGACATGCTTCATTGTTTTTTTTTTGTTACGTTTTGTTTTGTGAAAGTAGTGCAAAAATAGTGTAATAAGTAACTTATTGCTTTTCGCTGACAGTAATTTCTGAAAGAAATATACAAGTAAAAAGTATACACTGATTTGAATTTAAGTACAAATCAACACAATTTAAAAATAGAAATAATTGTTATAGAAAATTATCACATATTTGAAAGTTAGCTAAGTGCCAGACATGTAGCAAAGTTGCTTACAGTTTTATAAAGTAGGTAGAATTTTTCTGGAGCATTGAGTTGAGAGCAACCTCCAACTGTGTACTGAGTCCTGTTAGACTACAGAACCTGGAGAAAATTTAAAAAAAAGTATAAGGCTATGAGATCCAGATTTTGTTCTTTATTCTACAGAAAGAGAAGATGAAAAAGTTTATATTGTGGTCTATTATTAAATGACTAAGCCTGCATGACTTTACCTCAAATGATTATAAAACACAAAATAAAAAAGTATGCTGGCAGAGAACCAGGTTAATGTATTTAGCTTATTTGCTTTTTTGTCTTTGTCTTTTTTTTTGTTGTTTTTTTGTTGTTTTTGTGAAACGCTGTGGCACTCTGCTCTTGAAAGTCGCTATAAAAAAAACAACAACATACATTTTGACAGTAACAAAAAATATATTCAAAAAGAATGAAGACAATGAGATGCAGATGCTCAATCAGCGAGACTAACCAAACTAAACTCATACACCAAAGTAAAAAAGTTTTTTAATTGAGCAGATATTTATAATTCCCTTGAATTATACAGGAGAAGTATAAATGTACAGTAATGTTAACAAAATAGTGATTTCACTGAGTCTAGAGTGTCTGATAATATTGCATGGAAAAGATAAGCAATATTGTCTAGACCTTATTTTCTGCTGACAACTAATGTAAATGCAGAGGTCATCCAATATATTACCCAGTGCCTATACACTGATTAGCAGGATGTTTGGCAGGGAAGGCCCATGTGGTTGCTTACTATCCCAGTGTTTAATCTCTCCACATTCTCCTCAGTGTTTACTCCAACATTTGCTTGTATGCAGAGATTGTCTTGCTTGTGTATGTATATGGTTTTATCTCTTTGGGACATCAGTACAGCTAATAATTATTTTGATAATGGATTCATCTGGTGATTATTTTCTCCATCATTCAACTGATTATTTGTCAAAAATACTGTTTGTCATAAATAAATAAATAATTAAAAATGACGATGCTGACTCCAAACTGACAAATTGACAGTGCTTGTCTTCTCTTACAAACAACTGAAACCTAAAAATGATGAATAATTAATTAAAATGATTAAAGAAATAAAATAATTGAAAAGCTGCAAATTTTCATGTTTGAAAAGCTGCAGTTTAAAGGCTGATTAATAAATATTTTTACCACATCCTCTGGTCTTTCAGTACTTTAGCCTTTTTCTACAATATTAGTGTGAGTGTCTGTGTTTGTGTGTGTGTGTGTGTGTGTGTATATATATAAATATGTATATTGCTGCTTTCCATTACAATTTACAATATTTATCAGTGATATAATACAACATATTCATGGATATATAAAAACAAATAAAGTGGGTCTGCAGCTGTATCCTAGTGACTTTGAGCACAGGAAGGAGGGGTTGGGGGTTAAGAAAATAAAAGTCAGAGTGAGAAAAAGAAAAAGAGAATAAGACAGTGGTTAATGACAGGCTCAGGGTCCACAGAGGTTCTCTATAGGCATCTGATCCAGTTATCTTGGTGAGACTCTGTATGCTGCAGCAGGTCTGCTGGTAGCCGAGCAGGGCAGCAAATACGGATGACTGACAGCTTGAATTTTCATCTCGAGTCATCTTGCTGCAGTTTTGTTTTTTTCTTTCCTCTTCTCTCTATGCACTGGGCAGCTGAACATAAACAAGATTAAAAGAAAAAAGAAAGACAAAACTTGAGGTTGTCATAAATTTTTTTGATAGTTGCAAGAGGTCGCTCTAATCAACAATGATATTTAGCCAGTAGCAACATTTACATATTTCAAATAATTTTAACACACCTTCTTTTATGTTTATCTGGGGTTTTGTTGTGTTGTATAGTTGTGTCACACTTTGTTGGTAGAAAGGCCTCCTAAATTTGCTCTTAAAATAAGATCAATTTCTTGTGTTAAAAAAGGCTGTTAAAAAAACAGCCAAGTATTACAACTAAACTTTCCAATCTTATTTGTATGACTTGCCCTGACAGATGAGCTTAAGACACTGTTTATCAGCTCCACCCATTAACTTCCCAATCTGGACTTTTAAATGTATATTATTAAACAATATAAATTACGTAAATTGTTTCATATGCATGCTGTTTTAGTAAAACACAAAGTGAACCTTGAATAATTGACAGGTCTGATTTTTTTGTTGTTTTTTTTTTCAATAGATACGGTCAGTTTTGTATGAAACTGATATAAACTAGATGATTCAACTGCTAGTAATTTAATTTGTTATTGTAAATGGACTGGTAAATGGACTTGTAAATAGACTGCCTTTTTTAGACTTTCAAATACTCAAAGCATTTAACAACTAAAGTCAGCACTCGCCCATTCAAGAACTGAGAACTGAAAGTGTGTACCCCTTTCAGTTCTCAGGTATGGAGCTGCAAACATGCACACAAACTGACTCACTCTCACACACACACAGAGCTCACACACTGAGTACACATTCACACAGCTAATTGTCAGCACTCCAGCCACAGTGTAGAATATATTGCTGTTTGGATGCTGAGCATAGAATAGCATTACCATACTTTACTGAGCTGACACCTTTGAATTGTCAACAGAGTATCCATCTACAACTGGTCTTATCTATTAACACACACGCGCGCGCACACACACACACACACACACAAACAGACCAACACATGCAGGCACGTATGAATATATCAAGACAATATGTTTGCCTACACATTGATAGTCACAGTATGTACACATCACTGTCTCGCCCACAGACAGTTAACTACAGAGCTTTGTGTCATATACTCCCACATAATAAAAGGGCTTCATGTAATTATTATTATTATTATTATTATTATAATTAATCTTAATAATTTCTGAATAACTATTTAAAACTATGTAGTCTTCTACTCCCTCACCCCCCCCCTTCTCTACCTTCACTTTCTTCTCTCTTTCTCTCTCTGTGTCTATTTCTCACCCTACCTCTTTCCTTCTCTTAGTCTCTCTCCCTCTTAACCCGACTGGTCCAGTCAAATGGTCGTCCACCTCTAAGCCTGGATCTGTACGGAGGTTTCTGCCTGTTAAAAGGAAGTTTTTTTGCACCATTATCGCCAAGTGCTTGCTCATGTGGAAATTGCTCTCAATAGGTGGATTTTAGAATGTGTTCGGTGTCATGAGACAAGTTTGGTTGTGATTTGGCACCATACAAATAAAATTTAACTTGAATTGACTAATTTATTTATTTTTGTACCAAGTGTCATGTTTAATTATCATAAATTGCTTGTCTGTCTAAGCACAATATGTCAATCTCATCATCTCCCCAGTTTGCAGACATTTTTAGTCAGTATGTTTCTTTTTGTGTTAGCTGCTAACTGCTAACTAACTGCTGCTAACTTTTTCCTTTTTAAATCGCTCATGCCTACGTCACAAGTCATCAAAATGTTACATAAAAAGCAGAAATCAGAAGTAAATCAGAGCTGTTCCTACATTCCTCATTGGCTCAGATGCAGAATAATAACAACCCCCATTTAACTTTAAGAGAGAATGGCACAATGACCACCTTGTATAGGCAGCATAGAAGGAACTCATGTGATAGAGGACTCCAATGCTAACTTAAGTCTCTCCAAAACTGACCAACCTGTAAGCTGTAGACTTACTGTCTATGACACTTGACTGTTTTGGCACTCAGACAACTCATAAGGCATGGCAAGGTCATCCACTATCCATACAGACATCAGCTGGACAGCACTGGTGAGGGAATTGTCTGCTTGGCCCAACACCACCATCATCCCTTACCAGACACTGCAAAGGAGGGTACAGCAACAGTTTAGCAGGTGCTATGCAAGGGCAATAACTGAGTGAGCCTTTGGAATGATGAAGGCAAAGTGGAGGTCCTCACTGTCTAAAGCTATGGAGGTGCCTGTGTCCTTCTGCACTGATGTGGTGACAGCCTGTCATTTCTCCATAACATTTGCATCACTAATGGTGACATTTTGGTGAGGATCGTGAAAATGCAGTTTAAGAGCCTGCCCTACCCTAAGAAGGGGACTTCTGTGGGAGAAATTGTGCAGCAATCAGAGACAGGCTTTGTGCAGAAGTGTCTGCCACCTGTACAATTGATTGATCATGACTATGACCTTGCACAATAAAACAATGTTACTTCTTTCACATGTTTGCACTGTAAAATAAACTTGACCTTTAGAAATGTGTTAAGTATAACTCTTTTTGTGAGGCTGTCCAGTTTGGGTGCATAGGCAAATAATGTTCATAATGGATTCATTTAAACTACAGAACTGTTTTTTGTGACAAAGGTCAAGACGTTGATTCATTTGGCCAAAATTACACTTTGCAACTTCTATGCAATTAGCTGTATGTTGTAATTTTAAATTGTGTTGTTTCTACGTCACCAAAGCAACATGCAACATTCCAAGTAGGGATAGACCGCTTATCGGCTGGCCTGATTATTGGCGCCGATATTCGGCATTTTGACGCATATCAGCATCGGCCTTTTTTTTTATCTAACCACCGGTAAGAGATCAATTTAAAACTGGATTATTTTGGCTCTGACGCAGCTGTGCCTCTCTGTCTGCAGTCACTACTCTGTCTCCAGCATTGTCCCACCCACAGCACCATCTGATTGCTTGTAATGAAAATTCTGCTGAGATATGTTAATCATCCTTTTATTATGCATAACATTTTTATATGGTGTTTTCTATCAGTAGAGAGCTTAGAGTCAACATAAAACAAGACTATGTCTAGCACATGAAAATGATATGCATATTGTTGTTGTCGGAGTGATGTGTTAAAAGGAGGCCGACCCAGCTGAGTATAAAAGATTTGTCATATTCTTAATGTGTTAGATCTCTGTTTGGTGTAACTGCATATTGATGTAGTGCAGCTGTGGATATCTCCTTGCTGCAAGTAAAAATTGTCTTAAAAGCCTTCCTGTGAGTCAGTGTCTGTGTTACAGGTTCAACTGAATTTTCCTGACATTGGTTACATGCAGAGCCAAGGCACAGGTAACAGCCAATCAGCAGTGAAAGCTGTGCATGTGCAGTGCTCACACACAGCAGAGAGGAGAAAAAGTTTTGCCGAGTGGAGAAGCTCCCGAGATCAGATATGAATATCGACTCCAAAGATCGGTTATTGGCCTCCTTGACTACTAATAATCGGTATCGGTATCGGCCCTGACAAAAAACGTATCGGCCTATCTCTAATTCCAAGTGATGACGCAAACCTGGTTTTAAGATTGTCACTGAATGAATACCTTTGTTGAACTCAAATACAGTTAAATGTAACCAAGTTGCATGAGACTGCCCTAGTAAGAAACATAACTGGAAGGATAATGGAAGACACAGTGGTGGATGAACTATGGAGTCATTTATTAAAGTAAAGAATTTATTTTCCAGAAAACTTAAATAGGATTTGGTGTAGATAGTATGCTGCTGGAAGGCTGTGGAATGGATGGGCTGCTAGTGGAAGGCAAGGGAACACAGGGTTATTGGTCAGCTGAAGCCTGTATAAGGCAACACTACTGGCCCAACAGAAGAAAAGAGATTCATAGGCGTAACTGATGCCATTTTTCCAATGGCCTCGTCTGCTGCAATATGAAATCCCTAACTGGCTGTGTCATCTCTCTGTCTTCTGTTCCTGCCTCGGTTCATGGCTCAGGATTGCCTTGATGTCACTTCTGATTCATGTTTGTTATCTGCAAAACAGTGTGCAGTCCTTATAGGCATGACCATGTTTCTACAGCAGCTGATGTACTTGTAAAACAATTAGCCTGTCTGCCAATGTCCATGCTGTTCTCATCTGTTTCTAGCAGCACATGCCAAGCTGTGCATTCAAAGCAGTCCCTAAGAACCACACTAGCCTTAGGTGTCCAATGCCTAATTGTAAGGGTAGTTGCAGGCTGCCTCGGCACACAGGGTTTGTAACAGGTCTTCTGAATAACCGGGTTGTGATCTGACCTGTCCAGTGGTGTTAAGATAGTAGCTCTGTAAGCTTCCTTGACATTTGCGCACAGCAGATCAAGTGTTTTACCTTCTCTGGTAGAACAGTTAAACTGTGTAATTCCAGTTAGATGGGAGGCAGGGTAACATGATTGAAGTCTCCTGATATTATTATGAGGGCCTCAGGATGTTTAGTCTGTATCCTGGCAACAGTTTCATGAATGACATCACATGGAACTTCAGCAGTTGCTCTGGGTTGAATGTACACAAGGATTGTTATGATATGACTAAATTCTCTTGGAATATAGGGTTATATCCCCATGTTTATTGATGGCTGTAGAGCAGCATCATTCTCGTTAGTCTCATTGTTGGTGTAAATTCTGCTGTTTATTCATTATCTGATGTATGTTCACTTGCTAAAGCAACTGCAATAGTTTAGTTGGTTAATTAATTAATGATTACAATTAGTGAATTCACACACACACTTTGGAGTCTATGAGTCCTAGGAGTAAAACACCAAGGCATTATGCCTCATTCAGTAAATCTAGTCCAAATGTCAAAAGTACAACTACTTAAATGCAGCCATTCCAGTGAATACAGAGAAGACAGTTTACCGTCAGCATGAAAAATGCTTGGCTGATACGACAAACATATTGCCAGTACCAATTTGCCAGATAAATGATGCAGCGGCCAATTCAATTTAACATCTACATTAGCTGTGTGATGTGATTTGAGGAATGCATACACACTCATTTTCCAACACATACACTCTCAGTTCTCAATCAATACAAAAACACACATTTCTTTATGCACTTATGCTGAGTTACATTTGAATTCCCTGCTACCCATCCCATCCCTTTCTTATGTGCACACAAATGAAAGTGCAGGCTTACACTTAAGCTGTTATGAATTCCGCAAAGCTGATCATATAGCAGTAGAGATAATAATAATATACGAGGAGTGAATAGAAATTATTTGACAACTGAACCAATATTACCTTCTCAACCAGCTACCATTCTGCAAGTGTAACTCACTTTAAGTAAGTCAATACATCTTCTGAGACACACAAATCTGTCATGGTTTGCAGTTTTCACCACTGGTTTCTCTGTGTCACCCTGAACGCATCACCACTCACTCACTAATTCCCTCAGCCAACCTCCTCTGTCAGTCAATCTCAATCACCTGCACCTGTCCCCATGTCATATAGGTCTCCCTCTCCCTTTGTTCTCTGCCAGATTGTGACGCATTCATGCCAAACTCCAACGATATCTCTTGGACTGACTTCCCGGCTTCAACCCTGCTTGATTCAACTATTACTCCTCGCCTCAGCCCTGGTAACCACTTCTGCCTTTGTTAACCGCAAGACTGCCTCTGTTTTTTCCCTGTTTTTTTCCTGCCTGAAGTTGTGGTTCAATTTCTTTGGAAGACCTCATCAGTTTATCTGTTTGCCCTGGAGCTTTCCCCATATTCCTGTTGCCATCTTGATGACTCTAAACTGCCTGTTCATTCCCCACCCTCAACGCTCACCCATTAGTTATTTGGAGAAAGTACTGTTTATAATTACCTGTTTTTTCAGTTGAGCTGAATTCCCTGCGTAACCTGAATAAAGGTCATTACCAATTCAACTCCTGTTTACATTTGGGTCCATACACCCCACCATTTCACAAATCATTATTTTCCATAATCTGAAATGTAGGGATACAAATTGATAAAATATATAAAATGTACCCTCTGTTAAACCAAAATACAAAATAATTGCAATAGCTTAATAAGATCTCATAAGTTAACTTGTTACATGTATCTAGTTACATTTAGAAACTTCACTATAATTGACATATTATATAATATATATAAACATACACTTCTACATTGCAAGTTTAACTCATTAAAAATGTACACTTTCATTACTTACTTTGATTTAATTGATTTTATTTATCTATTTTGTATGATGGCAGCAAAAAAGCTTTAAACATGAGAATAAAAGCTGTTTTTAAGTGTGGTAGTACAGTAGCAGATACTTTTGTATCTCTCTCTGATCTAAGATACCTAAATATTCTTATCCCCTTGACTTTAGTGACACAATCCACCACCTAATCCTCACTTGCCTTAACGCTATCATTAACATCAGTGGTTTCGCTGTTCTCACTCTCTTCACTTTTACAATAAAGGCATCATCTTTGACCAAACCCACTTCAAAAACATTGCCTACCTCCATCCATCCCTCTCCTTCCCAGCTGCAGAAAACAGTCTTCCAATAATTCATTACTTCTAGATTTGGCTACTACAACAGTCCTCTATGGTCCAAAATACATCCAGTGATCTAAGGTTCATTTGTGCATCCAAATGCCTGCTCTACCTGCGATCACATCACTTCTTCCCTTTAAAACTTCCATTGGCTCCCCATTCTACAAATAATCCACTTCAAACTTCTCATCATCTGTCAAGGAACAAGGCTCAGAGTTGGAAGAACTCAACTGCACGACTCAGCTGGGTTGAACAGCAAAGACAGGTTTTATTACAGGCAATGGTCGGTACACGGGAAGGCAATCAATCCAAGCAAAGGTATCCAAAAAACGTGAGGCAAAAGGCAAGGTCAAAAAACAAGCAAGGTTCAATATACTAGAAGGCTGTGACTATGGCTATGAAAGAGCGCTGGAACGTGAGTAAAGAACATCAACGAACTGGCAACGA
>JAPZDY010000379.1:0-10515 GCA_029783645.1 Ctenochaetus hawaiiensis | reverse complement strand
TCTGTTTAACATCACTGAAAGGAAACTTCAAACGCTGCAACAACCTGACTTCACCTTCACACACACACACACACACACACACACAGAAATCAAAGGTACTTCAGGTGCAACTCCAAAACTCTGTATTTCAGAGCTTCCTCACTGTCTCGCTGTCAGTTATGATCAAAAAGGAGAATTCTGTCCAGAAAAGCACGTGACTCTCATTCAGTGATGCTATTTTAACATTTTCAGTCACATTTGTTACCTTTTTTTACACAATTGGCATAATTGCAAAAAAATTAAACAGAGATGCTGCAGAACATCTAAATGCAAATGTATTGACATGATTACATGCGAGGCATTTAAAGATTCCCACTGACTTCCTGTTTTTCCTCAGTGCATCTTAGACGGTTACCGTGGAACTGAAATTAAACTGTATGTTTTGTGTCTGATGCAGCAGAAATAGTGTTTTTTTTTAGGTTTTTTTCTTTCCCTTTTTATCTTTTTTCCATGTTTTCTCTTGGAAAGGTCTTGTTGTTGTTTTTTCCATACTTGAGATCACCTGTACTTTAGTTTTTTGTTGGACTTTCTTTGACTGAGGTTCGATTCTTTTCCTTGGGTAGCGAACAGGGTCGAGTCTGGCTCATTGTGTGGCTGGTGCAGTCATTTCCTCCTCCATTGTACCTTCTGGCTGAGATCATCAAAGCGTTTTCTCTCAGCCTCTAAAGAAAAGAATGACTCTGTGTTTGTACCTGGTGGTATTTATTTTGAATAAGGTTGAAGAGAAACGAGCAGGTTTGCTCAGCTGAAAGGACACACGTAGAGAGAAAGATGTGTATGGAAGGGAAGAGGAGAGTTGAGAGGGTTGAGTTGCTCTAACAGCTACAGATTCTCTCCTGTAATATAAAGGTCACAGGTTTGTTTCCCTGCAGCTGCCAGGTCTTCATCATCAGCAGCCTCGATGGGGAGACTCTGCACTTCACCTTCTCGTGGCTGACAAAAGCCTCGGCTCTAATGTCCACGGGAGTTGAAAGGTTTCGTGATAATGTGCGGTGTTTGCCAGGAGACAGCAGACAGCAATCACAAGGCTGGCACTGTGATGCTTATGGCAACGCTCAGAGCGAGGCTGTCCGTCCGTCCGTCCGTCTGTCTGGCAGCAGCAGCAGTGAAAAGGCTGTCAGGCGCAGAGATTCAGGCTGATCAAGCTCGGCTTTCCCACAGTCGATGCACGGACTTATAGAAAAATCATTCATTATTTACAGACTGCTGAGGGCCGCTGCTGTGTGCGGACCGCTTCGCCGTGTCGGAGGGAGGTGTTGCACGACTCTGAGCGTGTGTGTGTGCACGTTCACACACATGCATCAAAGACTGTGACAGAATGGCAGGTGAGGCTCTAATGAGCATCTAATCCCAGGCATATCCTCACATCTCAGTTTGTAACTCTTTCAAGATAATGAGGCCTGCATCACACCTTCTGTGTGCACGACGGGGGGGTGCCTCTTTTTCCACACACACATGTGCTGCCTTTGCTTGAATCAGCTTGACTCGATGCGTCAGCCCGGCACGGCGGGGATTCGCATCTCTGTGACTCCTGGTTTGAAGGTTCGTCTTAAAGCAATGGCGCGCTTGTTGTTATTTTTGTCACAAATATTTTTCCATCACACAGCAGGTGAGAGAAGTTGTTTACTTGTTGGAGGTGAGCTTTTCTACAGAAGTGCTGTTGTGTTGTTGTGCTCTTCACTCAGCATCTCAATGAGCTTGTGTCTGGTCGTAGTATTGTTGGAAAAATGGCAACAAAAGACTGAAAACATCATGGAACGCTGCAAAAACTCCTGTTTGAAACATTCCACAGGTAACAGGTGATACTGTTTTGATTGGGTATGAAAGTAGCAAATGATCGTTTCTTAGTTGCATCCAAACTTTCTCGTAATCAAGGTTGTATTTCTGTGCACAGACTCACAAATACTTGCGCAGTTCTTTGTGCAGTTGATATAATAAGATTTCCTGGAAAATTGCTGTAATCTTTATTTAATTTATCCAAATATGAATAAGCATAACATCACATTCTTAATCCCTACTAATCCCTCCAATGTGCAGATAATGTAATAAAGATAATCTAATAAACATATGAATCAGAAATACAAAGGAAGCATGTGTCCTCTTGCAATTGAGGGCACCATGGAAGTCATTTTAATCTCATAAAAAAACAAACTCCAGCTCTAATATGCAGCTAAATGATCACGTCTTTGTGTTTGTCAAGAAATCCTTTGTTTCCTCTCTGCTTTCACAGCCACGATGAAACCAGTCAAACCCTCTGGTCTGATTGTGAAACTGCAGAACAGACGATCATGACTGATGATGCTGCATCAGATGATGCTGAAAGCTGATGATTAAAAAAATGACCGAAAACGTGCAGGATGAGGTCGTTTTCCTCCGAAAGGAAACAAACTGCAGCCGTCTACCTGTAGAGGACACGTTCATCGATCGTCCTCTGTCCTGCTTTAAATTACGAGCATCTAAATGCATCTTTAATCAAAACACCATTATTAAGTGGACTGTTATAAATTAGCGGCAGGCCTCATTAGAAAATAGAGAGATGAGGTGTGTGCTTGGAATAAATCAAGGCTGCCTCTGTAATACTGATATCATTACTATAAATTAATTCAGAAATTATGTTTTTCCATTTTTGAGGAGGATTTGTTCCAATAAAACGCTTAAAAAAGGACTTCTCTTACAGTGTGAAGTAAAGTGGAGGACTGGATTTATATTGTCATCAGTACAGATGGATTATTAAACCAGCGATGGCTCTTTTTTGGTTCCACAGCTTCGACTGTTTTCAGATAAATTATTAGTCATCGAGTCTAAACTGTAGACTCACATTCTGCCTCTGAGAATCTTTATTTCATGAGTTCACCTGCTCCACTTATGCAGATGTTTTGCTTGGAGAAAATGAGTTTTGGCGTGTTATTGAAGTTCAGTTTGAAGGACGAACACTGGAGATGTTCTGAAGGTAAAGGCCTCTTACATTTTATCAGAGCCATTTGAAAAAAGCTAACTGGATTGCTGCTGCGAGAGTATGAAAAGGAAAGAAATTATGTTTCTTGGAAGGAGAAACTGTCTCCTTGTATGTTTTTATGTCTTAAAGCTCTTTTTTTAATCTAGAAATACAGAAAAACACTTAGATATGAATGAACTCTTGAATGTTCTTTTGCTTCGTCCCACAGTTGGACCACAAAGCAGATGAATTACCGGGCAAACAAAGATGAGGCTTAAGACATAAAATCAATCAGTTTTCTACCAATAAAAAAATGTCCTCAAAGCTGATGATGAACTTCCAGTGAGTGAGCTGATGAGATGCAGCAGTGAGAGTGTGTTTTCTGTTCAAACAAAGAGGAGGAAGAGCCACAGTTGCTGGTGATGTGCACCCTTTCATCAGGTGTGACGATGCCCCCTTTACCTGGTAAAATTTCTTCAGATGTAAATAAGATGGTTATCTGCATGAGAAATAATAATAATGATTGAATAAAGTGATGGGTTTGACCCGGCAGATGTGATCTCAACAAGCAGTTTTATTTCATGTATTTCAGCTGCACTTTAAGCAGCACATGTCCGATGTTCTCACACCAGAGAGACAGGCGGGAAAAACATATTTGACTGGAGAGTCCGGTCCTGTTATCTTTGATTTCTCACCTCGTTGGAGGGAAAAAATGTCCCATCTGTGTCCTTATTCGACATCAGAACTTCAGTGTAGCCGGCAGGACGAACCTTCCTGTGAGGATGAGAGCGAGCTCTGCTCTTCACAGACGTCCTCAGCGATTCAATCAGATGAAAACATAAAACCTCGCTTTGTTCGGCTGCGACTCCATTTAAAGCTACATTCCTTTCAAAATACAAGTGATCCCCTCATATTAAAAGACACAGTAAACTGGAAAGACCTGCACATAATTGTGGTTTAGGCAGCTAAAGTTCCCCTCTGCAGGTTGTTTTAACTCCATATATTGGTGGGAGGGAACTACAAAAGCTACAAGAGCTCGGTCACTGTGGATTTTAAAGATGACAACAGTTTTTTGAGTGAAAACATCTTCTCATGGTTGTTTGCTGAGCTCAAAGTTTCTGTGGAGCTGCAGCCAAACGGATCCTTTGGAGAATTTCCCCCCCAGAAAGAAGCACTTTGTGTCATTTTCTGAGGAAACCATGAGAGATTTCCAATTATTCTGCACCAAATAAAATAATTATTATCATGATGCTGCATGAGAGGCTCAGGTTGGTGATTTCTGTTCTCAGAGTCAAACTGTTTCCATTGCTAAAGAAAGTTAGCCATCTTCATGCAGAAACTTCACATAATGTTGTAAGACTGTTGTCAGTTATCACATTAAACTCTGGACAACAAAGCAGTCAGTGAAGTATATTCATAAAATGTTAAACTTCTCTTTAAGCTTCATCAACAAAAACAAGCTTTAGACACAACATGGACTCATTGTCACCGTATTAAGTTCAACTTCACAGTCTTTTTAGTAAATAGTGGCCTCGTTTACACATCCAGCAGACAGGGAGTCGATGAAGCATCACCCCATTAATGTAAGTCTCATGTTGCCTCTCCTCTCAGCTTTGTGTCACTATTTCTGAGAGAAATATCTGTTTCTTTAACAGCTGTTTGCTCCATTTTGTTGACGAACATGTCGCTAACTTTGTCTCTCAGCTCCTCGGTGTGTGAGCGTCAGCGTTCAGTGGTCACTCTACAGGATTTTCTCAGAAAAAGCCACAAGAGCTTCATGTCTGCAGCAAAACAAGAAGTTAAATCAGGACATGAAGTTGAGAGAAACTGCAGAGTTGAGTAATAACTCTGTGTTGGTTTTTATCGCAACAAGAAACAAGTTGTAACTTACATAACCACCATTATCCAGTCGTTTCATCCACTGTTAATAAAAAGAAATTACAGCAGCTTTGAATTTCATTTCTAGTCTGTCTTAGTAACTGGCTGATTTCAGCTCTCACTCTCTTCCTTTATGAGCGAGCTTCTGTCACCAGGAAACAGTTATTACCTCCTGAAGACAGTTCTGTTTTTTTTTATTCACTTTATCTTCACTAAATGCACAACAGAAGACTCAAACTTCAAATCAAAGACAACAACACAGCAGTTTTCCTGACCTTCTGACTAATGTGTGAGGGGTTTGACCGACGTACGTGGAGGAAAACTTGAACTTTACGGAAAGCACAAATATAAGTGAACCTTTTCTGTAATTATTGTCATATTTGTCGCCTGTTTGATGGATTTTAGTGTTTGTGCAGTTTGTGTTGTTTGCAACATTTCAGCACTGACCTTGTTTTCTACACAGACGATTCAAGCTTGTGATTTCACTTTGAATCAAGTTTTTCAATCAAAACGGCCTTAGAAATGAAAAAGGAAGCATTTACTCCTCAGTCTTTGCAAAACTGGAGTAGAAACGACATGTTAAGGCACAATAAGCCTCCTCTCTCCCTGTTCTCCCATTTTCCTTCACAGCGTTAGCTAACAGCATCAGGAGAAATTAGTTTTCGGTCTCTGTTTTTCTTTTTTTTTTAAGAATGAAACAAATAGTCTCTCCCGCTGACAGTTCATTATCTTTACCAGTTGGGATGTTGGTATTTGATGTGTGTGTGTTAAAGACAGAAAATCAGAAAAAGTCTGCACCTGATCGAGAGGATGTTCAGGCTGAAAGTGCCACATGGAGAATTACCAGAAAATTGATTTTGGATTTTCTTTTGCACAATAGGCTTTTTTTTGGAGTATTTGAAATGAAGTGAGACACTTTTCTTTGTGCAGAAAAACATCACAGGAAATAAAAACAGCAGAAAAGGAAACGTGGAGTGGAGACTTTAAATCTTGTTACTGTTGGTAGAAATATGCAGGAAAAAACTCCGTATATTCTCTTTGGTATTCGATTTGATGTTTGTGCTTTTGCATGTCTGGTATGAAGAGCTTTTATCTAAGTGATGTAAACCAGTCAGTCACTCATCAGCCTGTAAGTGAACGGCAGGAAAAGCCACATCAGATCCAACAAAAAAGGCAAAGCTTCACCAATTTTCAGCTAAAAAAACAGGATGGATGAGTCAACAAAGTGCATGAAACCACACAGTTTCAATCATTTTTGCCTGAATCTGGTCAAATATTAACCAGATGAGCTTCTGCATAACACAGATCTGTGCAAAACCAATAATTGGCTTTTACTGTTATGATATGAAAATCTGCCAGTTTGACTTCCCTGTATATAAAAATGATTCTAAAAACTATAAAGTTATTTCATGTGATTGTCAAACCTATAAAAAAGCATAATCATATCAGCTGTGCAGCCTTTACAAACCTCTTGTTAAACTTGAAAGCAGAGACGCTAATCCTAAATATCTCTAGTGAGATTAGTTTAAAAAACCTTGTTGAGATTATAGTGATTTTTCAGTCCATAACAGCTGGTTTCTATGTGAAGTCTGAGGATTATTGGTGCCCATGAATGTGGGAAATAAAGTGAAATAAAGGCTTAATTTTTTGATTTTGGCTTTTTTTTGGTGACTTTTGATCCTCAGTCACATCTGATGGATCTTTGGATCTTTATTCCAGGTCCAGATGCAAAGTTGCAAAGTTAAAGAAAGTGAAAACTATTTGATATGTTTCTGCGACACACTTTCAAAAAACAGAGTTGCTGAAAAACAGATGAACAAATCAAACAAATAAAAAAAAAACTCACGATCAGACATCATAACTGAGAGGAAAGATTGAAGATATGAATCTCTGTGGATCACAGTCATTTGTCATGGTTGACCATGACAGACTGTGTTGTTTTCTTAAAAAGGGCATCTGATCACAACATGCAGTCATGGGTCACCGTGTGAGACAAATGTTTTCATTTCTGCAAATTCAGATGGAACTGATGTTTAAACTCTTGATTCTCTTTAATCAGACTAAATGAAGGCAAAACTATAAACTGTGTTGATACATGTGGAAACTAAAAAACAAGAGAAACTGATGGTGCAGTTTGTAGTTTATGGCCAAACCAAACTGCAGTTATTCAGATTTAACTGCATACTTGTGTCATTGTGATTAAAGGCAGTGCTATAAGAAGGTGAGTCTGATTTTTTACATGACTATGAACTTAAAATAGTATTTTTATCTAAATATCTCCTGAACCTCACAGTGAGACTTAAGAAACGGCACAGCTCGATGCTGTTTTCCATATCAGTTGCAAGAAACAGCTATAAATGATACATGAAACATAGAAAAATGTGTGCACTTGTTGTATTTTTCAGTATTACTTAAGAAAATAGTTACAGTTCAACCATATTATGTTCATCACTGTGACATTAAAAACAAACTGATGTGATGCGAGTAATGAGGAGGAAAACAAGCAGACACGAGGCATCTTTTGTGCTTCAAAAAAATGTTTTTGGAGATTTTAGTCATGTGAAATTGCAGATTCTGGAGTGATAACAGTCCGTATTTTTCAAATTACTTTTTTCAAAACGTGTCGTGCAGCTTTTTCTTTCATTCAAAACAAGGAGACAAACACGACGGTGCTGAGAGGAGATGTTCCTTCCTACAAATGACTGGAGCTTCTTTTAAATGGAGACTAATTACAGCCAGAGGAGGTCAGGACGGCCTGTCTGTGGTTCAGGTTTTTTACTTTCACATGCTGGAAAATATAGAGAAACTAAGGTTTCGTGGTTCCTTCAGATATTTTCATATTTACTGTGTTTGTGAGGTGCATTTTTAACCAAAAGTTAAGAAGTTTTCCAAACTTTGTCAGTGAGAATTGTTTGATAGCTTCAAGATAACAGATTAAGATCTAAGGTTACATTTAAAAAAATAATCCTTAAAAATATTTCACCTTGTCATCTGTTCTTTTATTGTAGCTCTGCAGACAGATAATTGTTCAGCTCCTCTTTCTGATTATCTAAAACTAAATATCTTCTATGTTTAGTCTGTTTTTGCTCAAACAAGCAAAACAAGTTGGACTCTGGGGTTTTGCTGAAGTGCACATAGCACTTTTTTCTATTCTCTAAAGTATTATAACAAGTAACTGATCGATTGTAATGCTCAGATTGATCAAAAATGCAAACAAAGTCTTAAGTTTCAGCCCTGCAGACGATGTATCAATCTGCATTTGCTATGGTTAGATGATCTGAGCTTCAAGTTTAAGATTAAAACCAAGTGTGACATTTCTGCATTGTTTAGGTTAGGCTTTGTGCACACACACCCACACACACAAGCAAGCACACACGCAAACACACACATTCACACTTTTAGCAAGATTTAAATCTTGTCCAACAATGGACCTAAAAAATGTCCCCTGTTACCGACTTAGTCCACTGTAGGTGAATGTGTCCTCTGTTGGATAGGTTCACAAGTGTGCACGCACACACACACAGACTTGGTGGCTTTGCATTCACCGTTCCTGCCTGCAGGATTCAGAGCTTTTCACTGGCTGGTGGGATAATTTTTTCTCCTCCTCTGGTGTCAGTGGTTAATGGTGTTTGATGTGTGTGTGTGTGTGTGAGTGTGTGCATCAGGTGGGTTGTGTAGAAGTCAAAGTAATTTCACTCTCACTGAGGTTTGTTTGTGTGCGTGTGTGTGTGTGTTGCAGTG
The DNA here is from genome assembly GCA_029783645.1 of Ctenochaetus hawaiiensis. NCBI lineage: Eukaryota > Metazoa > Chordata > Actinopteri > Acanthuriformes > Acanthuridae > Ctenochaetus > Ctenochaetus hawaiiensis. The sequence goes on along the minus strand of JAPZDY010000379.1, from coordinate 1,922 downwards.
TCCACTCATGTTCATCAGCGCTCCTCAAGTGTCTCCTCTTCTCTGGAACGGAGTCTGATTGGCTTAATAAAGTGGGCTTATGATTCTTTATGTGAGTGTTTGAGGTGTGTGTGTGTGTGTGTGTGTGTGTGTGTGTGTGTGTGTACACTAGCAGCACTGCTTCATCACTGTGGCCTGTGGGGACGCCACTGAGTGGGATGAATGAGAGGAAACTAAAGGGCCTGAACACACAGAGAACAACTTCACCTTGTTAGCCGTTAAAAGGACAGTTTGAAGGTTTACAGCCGGTCAGAAACGAGGCTCGTTGGGATGAAAAGTGGAAGTTAAATGGAAGTCAGCGTCTGTGGCTGCATTTTCAATCCTAATGGGGAAATTAAGCATTTTCATGGGATTTGATTAAATTCTACTACCCGGATATTGTTGCTGGATTTTAAGCTGAGCTTGATGAATGTTTGAGATAAAGACATTAAAGATAAATCTGTACATTAGACCAGATTTTTTTTTATTACAGAGAAAGTGCAGATATCTGACTCATGTATTATACTATATGTATTATTGTATTATTATTGATTTTTCATGCACAGAAGGCTAATATCTGTGCTTTTAGGTGTATTTGATCGTTAAAAGGTGCCACCTGATATGGAAATCTGCAAGTTAAACTACCCTTATTGTCTGAAAACTATTCAAAAACCGTTGAAATTATTTTAAAAAGAGGACTTTGTACTGAAGTGTTTTTATGTCAGCTGAAAGAGATTTTTCCTCAATATTTCTGACAAAGTCTCCGCATCTTTAGTTTAAGATAAGTGTCATTCTTACACTTACAGCAATTTAATAAATGTACAATTTTTCCTATGAAACCAGAGTCCCCATGAACTCCATAACAACAGCTGATTGTGTGTGTGTGAGTACAGAGTTTGTGTTCGAAGTGTGTATGCATTAGTGTGTGTTACCGGTCTGACTCTCCTTTATCAGCGTGACCTGTGTGGCGACACTGAGTGGGATGAATGAGAGGAAACTAAAGGGCTTGAACACTCAGAGAACAACTTCACCTTGTTAGCCGTTAAAAGGACATTTTGAAGGTTTACAGCCGGTCAGACTGTTCGGAAATCAGGCTCATTGAGATTAAATGTGGAAGTTGGTGGACGTCAGCGTCTTTAGCTACATTTTTCAGGATAAAAGCAGGCTTTAAACACATGTTGAACTGATAAATATCCGATCTTTCTGTGTGTGGATGTGAAGTGTTGAATCAAAGCTGACCTGTCGCTCAGAGGGCTGAGGAGGCTTCGGGTCATGTGATCTGGAATCAGAGTTCAGAGGGAAAATGAAAGGTCTCAAACGTGTCACGGCATGCAGAGTCGGCATGAACGGAGGTGAGTTCATGCTGAGAATTAATGTTGTTGTTTTGTTCTCGCCGGGATTTTCAAAAAGTGTTTTTAATTTACTCCCTGACCCACCTGGATCCGTCATCGAGGGTCCTTTGTCAGAGGTGAGCAGCCTGAAAAGCCTGAATCCTCATTTTTCTTAAAGCCACAGTCATCGGTGTCGGTGAATCTCAGAGGGACGAGGATTCAGCCTGCAGTCGCTCTCTTGTGTGACTGCAGGTTAAACCTGGTTTTATTTTTCAGCTCACGTCGCCTTTTCTGGCACTTTCTTAATCAAAACAAGTCACAGGGATATTTTTTGACTTGCACTCGTTTCGTGTCTCCATCTTCACTGTTGTGTTCAGTCACGTGTGTGTGTGTGTGTGATTGTTACGAAGGGAAACAAAGACAAAACACTGTTGAGCATCTACAACCTTTTCACACATGAACAGATGTAGCAAAACATAATTAACACATACAAATAAATTTATAAGCCTCCATTTTAAACTTGCAAATGCTAATAATCTTGCTTCTGGCTGCTGATGTTCTCTTTTGTTTAGC
>JAPZDY010000378.1:0-10519 GCA_029783645.1 Ctenochaetus hawaiiensis | reverse complement strand
CGTGTGCCTTCTTTGCTCTGACAACTTTTTTTTGGCCCTTCTCCTTACATCATCGAACCGTTTTTTACATTGGGCAGTGGTTCTCAGAATATCTGGGCAAACTTGATTGACAATATTAGTAACTTGTACTGGTACTGCAAGCTTGGACCTCCCGGACCAGCACATCAGTTTCCTCCTGGGAGAAGTTTGGCCCCTTGGAGCTGCTGCTGCTGCTGTCTTCCTCCGTGTTGGTGGCGAGGTGAAATTGGCACCGCCTTGCCTGCAGCGCATTTAAAGGCAATGAGAGGCATTCATTTGATTGGTGAAGATTACACTCTGCTGTGTTTAACCTGTGTTAAACCCACTCACGCCTTCTCTCCTCCCCCTTTGCCACTTTTGCCGCTGGGAGGGACGGAGGCGTGGGTGCACCACGCTGCGCCAGACTGCGCCGTTCACGAAAATTGCAAAGTGCGCTGGCTTCACCCCGTTGGCGCGGCGCGCCTACGCCTGGTCTACGAAATTAGAGCCCTTTGTATGAGCTGTGTCTCTAAATAGACATGCATAGAAAAGCCAGAAGAAATAGAAATAGGAATTTTATAGCCGTTGCCATTGAACAGAGATCACATACTTCAAACAAAATATGATAAAATTTTGTTCACACTGAGGAGTCTGTTTTGCCATAGCAAATGTTAGAAGAGGGATCAGATTGGATTAGATATATAATTGCTGACAACGACCTCAAAATTTACAAGAAATGAAAGAATTACCATTTTTAATCAATAATAAATAAAAACTCACCCTATTTACACAATTCTACAACCTCTTGCCATTTAACCAGGTAATTCAGACAGGCTGATTCTAAAAGGTGGAAAAACCCCGTGTGAAGGCCACATTGAAATCTACCATGAGGGCGAATGGGGCTTCGTTGGAGACACTCACTGGAACAGAAGCACTGAAGAGGTAGTGTGCAAGAGTGCTCACTGCGGGACACCAGTAGTGTGCGAGAGCGCTCACTGCGGGACACCAGAGGACAAATGGTATGTGTCACGACCCTTAGAAAGCAAAGTATGGCTGGACAATATAAAGTGCAATGGAGGAGAGAGTCAACTGTGGCAATGTGAACATCCAGGCTGGAACACTGCTTTCTACCCACAGGATATTACAAGAATGGTCAAATGTTCAAGTAAGACTAAACTTATTGTGTTTACTTTTGTAAAGATTAATAATGTGTGCTGAGTAGTCCCATTCTCGAGTAGCACATTCTCATGGCAATTTGTGAAATAAACACCAAATTTCCTCTGTAAGAATAATGTAAATGGATGAATTCTCTTCCTGTCATTGTTATTCCACATTAAAGTTAGCAAAGACAAATATGCAGCATTCAGCTCTTTCAGGACAAAATTTTTGCTGAGAAACATTGAAATTGATGATCCCAGCTTTAAACACCATGACAACTTTGGTTGGATTTGAAAAACATTTTGGTTTTTGTTAAAATAAATAATCTCTTCAACAGCAGTGAAACATATTTGTGATTGGTCAAAGTGCAAAAACTCTTCTTGAGTGTTCCAAAAAGAAGAAGCATTTGTCTCCATTTAAACAAATTTATGTATAAAATTTCAAGACTATTTTACAAATTGCCCCGATATTGGGTTGGAAAAGTTTATGTGCCTCTAAAGGGTTGCTAAGAATACCCAAAGTATAAATAATTATGATGATCATGATGATGATAAGGATGGCTTTGACTCTGGTTTCTATTGTTTGTTTTTTGCTTTTCTAGATAAAGTTAATATAAGCCTAGATGGATTTGAACGTGCAGGAGCCGTTAAGTATACCACCGGTGGGGGAAAAAATGGTTATTTCTGTTTGGAAACCTGGGGTAAGAGATTCATGCATATAATATTAAACTTCAACAGGATTCAGTCTTTTTCATGTTACCTTTGGTGAGTTCAAGGGAGAAAACTGACACTTTGGTAATCCATAGTGCAAATAAAATGTTTGTTGTAGTTAATTGAGGTTTAGTGGTTGATGTGCTTTATACAAAGTATAAGAAGATAAAATTAGATAAATGAATCCAGTGAATTCTAATAAAGGATGCGTCACAATGGGTAACGAGATTATTCTGTGGGGTCATGAAATTAATGGAAAAGAAAATGCCTCAAAAACATTTCTTTGCTTTTCGTTGCCTTTTATTTAATTTTCTGCTTTTTGATGAAATATTGGATAGTTTTACATTTTTGGATATTAGACAGTCATATACATGAAACCTTGTGAGAGGTGACAGTCACTAATTGCTAATACTGCTAAAAGCTCATCTAAAATGTTACAGGAGTCTCAACCAAACACAGCTTTATTGTATGGTGTGACAAGCCAAAGGGTTAGCAAACTTCAGTTTGGATCTTTTCCTCTCCCATTAAAAAATATGCAATTTTTCTTATCTTTCTTAACATCACATTTTATTAATAGATCATTATCTTTTTTACGTAAATCTTAAACTCAAATTTCTTTGTAATTATAATTCAATGTTACTGAGTAAATATTTCAGTATGAAATGTGGATAAAGTTTAAAGTATGTGAAAATAAACAAGAACAGTACTTAATTAAATGTGCTTTCTTACCGCAAGCACTTTAACAATCTTAAAATATTTCCTAGTTGAGCCAAAAGGACTAAAGCATTAGTGAAAGACCCAAACATCTTCATAATATATATATATTTTAATCTTATTCTATAATAATTTCCATCTCTTGTTATTTAACTAGCTTCCATAAATTAAGGTTTTTGGAGCAGCTTTCCTACCACTGTCCTCTTTTGATTCTTACACCTCCAATACAGGTTTCACTGATGTTTTAAGTTTATCTTGTGAGAATTAATAATGATTATCAAACACAGTCTTAATGTATTCTTTTTCATAAAGAAAAAAGTGCGGCTGATATTGTGTGTAAGATCCTTGGATACGGCAAAAGCAAGGATGCTGAAATGAAGGGATGGGCTAATTGGAAAGCATTCAAGGAGTCAACAAAGATGAAAACCAATTGTTCAGAAATTGAACAATTGGAACATCTTTGGCAGTGTGTCACTGAGGAAGACAAGACATGCGATAGTCCTGCTTTTGTCATATGTGAAGGTAATTCGCACATTCATACACATGTACCCAACCAAGGTTACCCCAAAGTTGCAGCATATTACTGAAAAAGTAAAACTGATTATTTTCCCAGGTTATAACAGACTGCAACTCAGAGGGCACACATCAAATGTGTGTCATGGGCAGCTGGAAAAAGAGGAAAATGGCAGCTGGAATCCTGTTACAGACTTAGCAGAACTCCAAACCACTTTTGATGTGTGGTGCCGGCAAATGTTCTGTGGTAACACAGTGAAACACACTGTGGATAAAAATGGCACACAGGTGACATGTGCAGGTAATAAAACTAAGTATTACATAAAACCACATCTCTTGTACAAGCAGCCTCAAACGAACCAAGTTATTGTTGTGGTTTCAGAAAAAAACTGCTTTTTTTCATTATGATCTTGTTTTGTCATAGATATTATTTCTTTTAATGCATGCAGACATGCAGTATACCAATAACAAAAGAAAAACAGTCTTTTAAGTTGTTATCATTTATTCACTCCCTTCTTGGGCTTCTTGAAATCAAATTATGAGACCTTCCTATGATTTTTAATTACCACAGACAATGTTACAGTCACTCTGAAGAACAACAAAACTAAGTGCTATGGTGAAGTTCATATTAGAGTGAATAACAATAAAGATTATCCTGTGTGTGGCTCTTCCTGGACCAAGAAGGAAGCTGAAGTGGTTTGCAGAGAGCTCGGCTGTGGAAAAGTAAGTTTGCAGTGTCATTTCAGCGTTTCTGTAGATGAATTGTTTTGGAGTAAATCTAAGTTTTCTGTCTGGCACAAATAATTGTGACACTGTGCCCTAATTATCATAAATTCTTACTTCCAGATGGTTTCTTTTGGAAAATCAAACAGAAGAGTAGAAGGGATAATGGACAATGTGGCATGTTCAGGCAACGAGTCATCAGTGTGGCACTGCAAGGCAAAGCGGGACATCGAATCCTTGCCGCTTCAATGTTCTTCCACAGTCAATGTCGTCTGTGGAGGTAATATATGAGGATGCTCACATGCAAATAATCTCATCTTCACTGTAATAACAAATGTTGATTTTTTTTCACAATGAACTTATCAGTTCATTAATCAATATGATGAGAAAGAGTAGAACTTTACTTAGCACTGTGGTGGAAGTAAAACTGTGACAACTTTGTAATGGCATGTTGTTAAACAGAAACGAAAATGGACACATGTCAAATTGCCATTATACATGCTAAGGAAGAGCAGCCTGCCTAAAATATCTATGTGGCATAAGTAAAATGGTAAAATGGTGCTGCTGTCCTTGGTTTGATTTTTCATTTTTGAGTATAGTTAAAGGATTCAGCGCCTCTTTGTCCAACTATGTGAGTTGAGTGCGTTATATCTAAATTTCATGTTGTTAAGCAAGCATATGTATAAGTAAACAGATTTATTGTGCCTAATGTTTGACAACTCTCCTGTCGTTACATTACAGACAGTTTGGATGTGAAATTGGTGGATGGTCCTGCAAAATGTGCTGGGAGGGTGGAGATCCAATATGAAGGCAAATGGCAAAAGGTTGACAGCAAAAGATGGACAGAAACCAATTCAGAGAGAGTTTGCACACAGCTGAACTGTGGAGGCTTGAGAGAGTCTGCCAATGACAAATTTTGCCAGGGTTCAAATAAATTCCTGGATAAGGCTGTTGTAGAGTGTGAGGAGAATTCCTCACACATATCTGAGTGTATTAAATCTGAGGGTCAACAACCAGGTGTCGATAGTAAGGCAGTGGGGATAATCTGTGAAGGTAAGTGTTTTTTATGTTTGTTCCACTTTGCCCTTTGACCTTATGACTGTATTGTGGTACCATCTATAATGTCAGTTGCACTAGAGAGTTGTGTATGTATCCACTTTCCCCTGTAAGTTTGAGTGGTACTTAGCAACTCGTTTTTAATTCCACATCCAGCAGACACGGAGCATCATTAGCATTCTCTTGAAGTGTTGCAGGCTGCCTGTTCTCTCTTGTTTTAGCTTGCAACCCATTCCCGGGAGATAAAATAATCTTTATAAATACCTTCATTTTCCATTGTTATGTAAAAGAAAAAGGTAATTTAGTACATCCCAGCATGCACTGTAAATAAAGAAAGAGACACCATGAACAGTTGCTAGCCTGTCTTCTCCTGCAATTAATCACTCTATCTCTATATCACTTTATCTCTCTGTCCTTTTTCCTTGTCAGACCACAAGGTTGTATTTCTGGAAGGAAATGAATCCTGTTCTGGCTTGGTGGGGATAGAGCATGGCAGCAAAACCTACTGGCTATCAGGGTCAAAGCAGACATGGAACCGGGAGACAGCAGACACAGTGTGTCGGCAGACTCACTGTGGAAGGTCCAAAGGAAATCCTACCACTAGGGAGAAGATGGGAGATATTTGGAATGAAACTTATAGCTGCTCCCCCAACACCAAATCTCTGTTTGAATGTGAAGAAAGTATGACTCAGCCAGTTAGTCAAGGAGTAACCTCTGCAAATACTGTGACTCGATCAGAAGAACTTTGTAAAGAACATAATAACACCTCTGCCAACACCACAACTCCATCTGGATGTGAAAAAAAAAAGACTCAGCCACTTAGTGAAGGAGTTGCCTATGCAGAATGCACAGGTAATATTAGGCAGTGTTTATTTGAGTACTCAAACTTTACTGTTTGTCCTGTTAGAAAAAAATTATGTCTTGGTCCGTTTTTCGCAGACACTGAAAATATTATGCATTTTTGCCTAAATTTGCCAAAAAAAAAAAAAAATGCTGCTATCAGATACTTTGTTAATGCACTACAAACAACTATCTCATTCCATTTGCTTTCTGGTTTCCAAAACAGGAAACATCAAAGTAACCCTGACCAAGGGGTGTTGGGGATATGTTAACATTTGTGAGAGAGAGGAATGTGGAGGTGTGTGCGCAGACGCCTGGACTGATAAAATGTCTGAGACGCTGTGTGAAAATCTGAAATGTGGAAAAACTATGCAAAGCAACAGACCACCAAACCCCCAAAGCAAAGTCATCTTCAGGAGTGTGCACATCCCAAAGCATGCTACCAACCTGAACCGAAGCAATTTGGTCAGAAACGAAAAAGAAGACATCACGTGTAAACAAGCCTATGTTGTTTGCTCAGGTAATGAACTAAATCAATCATGAAAAGATAGTTATAGTTGTCATCAATTAAATGAGGAATGGTTTCCTACCACCTTAAAAGGCCAGCTGTCCCTCTCTGGCCAAATTCTTCTTCACCAAATTTGGTAACAATATTTGTATGAAATAAATAATAATGGCTCTGTAATTGTGTTAATATGGCTTTTGCATCTCTATTATTTGTCTAAAATCTCCTATTTAATGTTCTTAGTTATCTGATATAAACTAAGACAGCTCTTGAACCCGACTGAAAAAAAATTATGTTTTAAAAAAGCATGTATGAATCAAAGCTGTCCTGTAATATGAATGCACACCACTATATAATTAGTTTAAATCAGTTTAGTATTGCACAAAGATGACATGTTAGTGGTGCAGTTTGTTAATACATGTCACAGTAAGAGGGCTCTGGGTTCAAACTGTATGGAGTTTTCATGTTTCCTTCTTAACTACATGGGTTTTCTCTGTCTGCTCCAGCTTCCTCCCACAGTCCAAAAACATGTAGGTTAGGTTAACTAGAATTTGATAAAATAAAAAAATAACGTGTAGAACATGAGGTTCTAACACTGTACCTTTCTTTGTTTTGTTGCAGGTAGTGTGGAGCTCAAACTCAATTCCAGATACAAGTGCTCTGGGAATGTGGAGATGATATATGAAGACCAAACTGTCCCAGTGTGCAAGAAAACTCTTGAAAACAGTGAAACGAAAAAAGTAATCTGTAAGACGCTTGAATGTGGTGATTTTTTGGAAGAGGTTTCCTACTTTGGACCGGAGCCTGCAAGTGCTCCTGTCATTTCAAACATAGAGTGCTCTCGAGATTCCAAGTCATTAGATGAATGCACAGTAGCCTCTGACAGGTCTGGCTGTGAGCTTGGAGGCCTCCGATGCTCTAGTAAGTTTAATGATTTTGTCTAAAATATATTGCTTTCAAAATTTCATTTGCATCCCTTTACGCTGTCAACACTCTTCTTAATAGTAGAATAATGTTTTAAAAGGAAAAGATTACAAAAGAAAGGATGTGGGTTGAAAAATAAGAGAATATAAGAAAGGTTGGGATATAGGTCAGAATCAGCAATGTCCAGCTAACGTTTTCCAATTACCTCTGAGACCTTCCCATGAAGACAGAGTTTGTGTCCACAACATGTAGTGTGCATCTTTAATTTCAAACTGTTTACTCCGAGTTTTGTGAGTTCTGCATTCTGTGAATCTCATCCTACCTTTCTATTCTACGTTTCACAGACTGGAGCAAGACTGAACTGAAATTCGACAAGGCCTGTAGTGGAGCTGTGTTTATTTATTCAGAGGGAAAAAAAAGTTATGTTAAAAATGAATCCAACGGCGAAAAGTTTTGTGAGGATCTGAAATGTGGCAAATTCAAGTCTTATAAAAATTCCACCATCAGATATTCACAGGAGCAACTGCGTTTTATTGAATGTGAAGGTAAAATTTGTTTCTGAAGGACTGCTTTAAAAAAAAAAAAATCCATAGAGATTGCAGTTGCATGATAAATTTTGCTACTGCTTTACAACAAGTTTCATGTGTGCAATGGTTTGACATTTGGGGAATATGTTTGCCAAGTGTTATCAAGCTAAGTGTTCTTCTGGCTGTAGCCTTCTACTTTGGGGTGCCAATTTCCTCATCTAACTATTGGCAAGAAAGCAGGTAGAAGTGTTTCCCTTAACATTTACCACTACTTTAAATTTGTTTAAATGTTGATTGGAGCTGGCAGATCTTAGCCAAATTCAAGAAAGTAGTGTCTAGCTGTTTTTTTTTTCTTACTATAAAGCACTATATGCAGGTGTGGAAGCCTAAGAACAATTAATGTTACTAGAAACAATTCTGACTACATTGCTAAATTTTACCAGAGAAAAATTGTTATTTGTGTTGTTTCTTACACCAGTATGTTTGTATGAAACATCCATCTTTATTTGATTTAATTTAGCTGATGCTAGAAAATGATTGATCATCTTTATTGGGATATTGTCAAAATGTAATATTGTCTGCTCTTTTTCATTGCCCAAAAAATGGCTCACTTGATATATTTTCTGCTTTAGTCTTCTTTTAATTCTTCATCTTGTTATTTCTTTCTTTTCCTTCCTAGGTGAACCAAAAGTTACCCTTTCAGAGGAATGTGGTGGAGAAGTGAAGATAAATGACATAAACGTGTGCAGCACTAACTGGAATGACACATATTCAGATTTGATTTGCAAGGAACAGGGTTGTGACAAAGCCATTGCAACTATTACAAAAGATAAGAAAGATAAGAAAATCATGGACTACTATCATGTCACTTGTGAGGATTACCATCACAAACTTGGCCAGTGCAGCAATTTTAAGGCAGAGTGTAAAGGCGGCCCGGTGTCTGTTTACTGCGTCAGTAAGTATGTATGTGCTGTCTGTATTCATCTATTCCTGCTGGTACCCTGACTGAGGAAATGTCATTTTTGTATTAATTGTAAAGGAAAAAGATTTAAAAATGAGCCAAATTAAGTCTCTTGAGCCCTTACCCATTTTTCCCACAATAGCTTTCACCTCACATTAATTTGTCAGAGTGTGACAAGAGCTCAAATATTTTCTCTAGTGCAGGTAGCACAGCGGTTCATCAAGTTTTAGCACTTTTAGGGTTAATATCTGCTTATGCTTTGTGAACATAAAGACTATTCTTTATTGCCCAAAAATGTGAAAGAAATGTTTTTTTTAAGCACTTTCAATTTTTTTTTTTTTTTACTTAATCAAATGCTGTTGGGGTAAATATTTTATTTCTATTCAGTCCCTCTGCATCTTACAAAGAAATTATGAATACATTCAAATGATTTGTATTACAAAAGTTGTCATAAAAATGCACATACACCCTTCCTTCTTTGCTAAGAGTTAAATTAAAACACCAGTAAATTCTTTTGTCAGCTGCAGCCTGTAGAGGATTGGCTTAGTAAAGCTTGATGACGAAGCAAATGATGTAATATCTTGCTTTCTGAGAATTTGTTTACCAGCAAATGTTATACCTTGTTTTGTGTATTCCATTTAATGAATAAGTAGAAGCAACTCATCATTTCAGACATGTGTTTCAATTTGACAAAGTCATGTCAGGCAAACTCCTCTTTCAAGCCTCAAATTTAAAAGACAGACACAGGAATATCATGAAATTACTCCATGTACTCCTGGCAAGACACAGATAAGCCTATTTCCTAAAATATCAAACTGTTCTATTTAACTTGATTATTGTAATTGTAATTGAATTATATTTATTATTATTTTACAGGCAGAGTCAAATTCAAAACCACAGACACATGTGGAGGTTGGATTAACATCAATTATCAAAAAAATGAGTGGAAAAAACTGTGTCCACCAAAAAAGTTTGCTCTCAACTTGCAGAAAGAGCTGTGTAAAAACCTCTCTTGTGGTGAACCAAATGAAAAGTTGAAACCAAAAGATTACAACTTAATAAAAAAGGTAAAAGTCTTTGTATTGCACTTTTATTTGTTCGATCTCAACTGGGATCTTTTCGTGCTTCTTTTCATGTCGTTTCTGTAATTCATGCTTGCACAATTTTTAGCCAGTCAGTGGCCGAATTAAAAAGAGGATTACTCTAAAGACACATTTATGTCTATTGTTGAAGGATAAATCGGTAATGACACTGGATTGCCCCGGAAGTGACAGCAGAATCAAGTACTGTATCAAGAGCAGTTCTTGTGATGAACGCCCAGCTGAAATCTATTGTGAAGGTAACCAAAACCGTGAATCTTTTCCTGTGAAATCAGGCTGGTTCCCGAAGTATTCAGTCAGTTGTTTGTTATAAGGAACCAGCTTTTTGTTTTCTCAATTTTTTAAAATTTATTCTCGATTTGATTGACATGGTACAGATTGATTAGATGAAAAAAATTCCAGTCATTCCAGAGAAGGTAATGTGGCTGTGTTTGATTTCAGGGTTTGTGCCATACATACCGCCACCGCCACCACCACAGCCACCTCCTGTTTTGGCTATTATCTTGGGAGTAGGAATTTCTCTAATTCTGGTGATACTGATCGCTGTATATGTAAGATTCTACATTGTAAGGAGAGCCAAGAAGCCCATTAATTTTCCCTGTGAGTATGTCATTTAATTACACCTATGTTCTGCATGTTTTATGTTTTTTTTTTACTTTAAGTAAACTAAGCACTCACTGATAATTTGTTTCAGAATAAATAAATAAATTACCATCAAAAAGTGTACCCTACCTTTCTATCTATCTATCTATCTATCTATCTATCTATCTATCTATCTATCTATCTATCTA
>JAPZDY010000377.1:0-10529 GCA_029783645.1 Ctenochaetus hawaiiensis | reverse complement strand
TCATAGTCCTGTATATTATAAAATCAATGCAGCAGCTCCAACCTTTTTAAAAAAAAAAAAAAAAAAAAAAAGCACAGGACATTGGAAATTAATTTTCAGTATTTACATCATCTCTTTGCTTTTGGTCTTTTAGTCTCTCCGCTTGTGAGTCATACTGAGGCAGCCCTAAATCTGCTTGAGGACAAACAGAGCTGTTTACATAGGAGGTGAGGATGATGAGGGTGATCAAGGTGATGAGGAGGAGGTGGGATGAAGGTGATGATAAAATGATTCAATGAAATATTATCACTCCAGGAGAAAAAAGAATCCGTCATCACAGCAGTAACAGTCAGCCAAGAGATGAGAAACTGATGAATACAGAGGAGTCAAAATCACCAACATTATTAAAATTATATTGTGACAATTCATCTTACGTTGCACAACAGCCATTTAAGACTTATTTTTATTGTATCAGGATCACTTTCATAAAGCCTGATTCATTTTAATCCTTTGTTTTTTGTAACCCATGCATTCTGGTGGTCAGGGATATCCCATTGCATGCTGTTAAAACACGGGAATCTGTTCCTTAAAGCACAGCTTCAGTTAGGACTGAGCTGCTGAATGGAACAAACAAGAACTATAAATAGCAGCCAGCAGTTTCAATTAATAATATCCACACAGACAGCAAAGTTAGAAAAGTGTGTGGGGCAGCTTTCGGTTATAGAGCAGCGTCTCTGTGATACTTTATGACCATTGACAGGGCGAAATACACCTCTAAACTGCTGCTGTTGGATGAAATCCACTTTTTGTAAATTTGAACTTAAGTGTTCAACTATCCAAAGTATAAAAGCTGTAAATTGTGATTTAATTGGGATTAATATGTTTGACGATTTCTTTGCCAGGGGTAAGTTCCTCTTAGAGATTTGTCGTCAGTTTTTTACATGGATTAAAATCATGTTAAAGGTTCATTTGTGAGCTTCTGAGGTTCAAGCAGCTGGATTTTGTTACCCTTCGACATAGTCAAGATACCAGCTGCCATTCTTCGTGGTACGTTCTGGCTGCTGGCTGTTTTGTATATTTACATACATATGTACTGACCGAGTTGTATCATGAGGAACAGCTGAGACCAGGTCCTTACTAAGAAAGGAAATAAGCATGTTTCACATAATGTCAGCCTATAGCTTTCAGCCATTTTTTATTTACAATAGTAATGCTGATGAGCACCTTGCATGACCTCAGTTCCTAGGGAAAACCAAAATTGTAAATATCATTTCCGTGTCATATTTAGTTAGTGTGCTGCTACAGTGGTAGTTTTTGCCCACTTAAGAAAGAGACAAAGGTCTTCTCTATTCTTGTAGGAAAAATACTTAACTGACTGTTAAAAAACTGTTAAAATCCAGGCCTGTATAAGGTTTTAAGTTTACTGAAACATTTAATTACAGAGCATAACTTATTCCTGATAAATGTATTTTAAATAATGCATGTTTGCATTACAAGTTGAATAGTATGTACTGTGAGACAGTATATATTGATCAGCTGGTTGAGTTTTTGTTAAACAAAAGAGAGAGGTATCACTTTATCTATCTAGTTTTTTAAGCCATCGCTTGCACATGACATACGTAGCTTGATCAGAAACAGTCTTTGCTTTTTTGTCATTTTTCCTTTAAAAGGCTTACTTTTTTAGCTGAATTTCTTCTACATTTGCTATTTTACAATATTCAATTGTTCAGAAAAACATGGTATTGAAAATTTCACCCACCAAGAGCTGATACTGAACTACATCTTGACCAGCTGGTTGTAATTGTTGTCTCTTTAACATGTTTTTAGTCCAAAAGTATTCCAAGTATTAAAAAGCAACATTAAAGATCACAACCAAAGTCAGGATTCAACAACTGGAGACCACTGATGTCTTGACAAAATCTGGTGTGAATACATCAAGTAGGTGTTAACTTATTCATTTGATAAGTAAAAATGCTTTTTTTCGTACCAAAAGCTCATCAAACCACACAGGTCACAAAATTTAAAAATAAGGTTAAGGATCTGAAAAGAGAGAGGCCAAAAAGTTAGCTAGTGTGTGTATGTGTGTGTATATGTGTGTGAGTGAGTGTAGAGATACAGATACAGAGAGTGAGAGAGCGATAGAGTAAGAAAGAGAGAGAGAGACAGAAAGAGAGAGAGGCTTGTTTTGAGATTCTATTTTGTTTTTCCCACAATGCTAAAAGGGTTCAGTTTCAATCCAGTTCACCACCACAAGAGAAAGACAAATTAGAAAGTCTGCTCTGGATTTTTACTGCAGATCCCACAAAGCCGCACCAATACTGGCAGATCGGCCAGATACTCACATCGGGTAGTGGCACCAGCAGCAACTCCTGGAGAAACTCTGACTGGGAAATACCCACATCCATTGGATTTTTCCTTCTACTGACAAACATTCCAGAAACACGGCTTTGTTTCACCATGGGCTTTAATAATAATAATATTGTTAGGGTGTCACAAAATTCCACAGGTACACAGCACACCAGTGTGCAGTAGGATGCATTTGGCAAACACTGTGCCAGATGTCAGTTATTACAAAATCCATCCAAGATTTGTGGCGAGATATATTAGTCCTGACCAGTGTGGTGCGTCAACTGAGAGGCTGATGTAACCATTACTAGCGCTACAAGGCTAGTATGATGAATGAAAGGTGAACTAATATGGTTGGCACAGCTTGCACCTTATTGACCAAAGTCAGGACAAGGTAGCAGCTGGAGCAGTGGTAGCCACCATGGTTATCAAAAAGACCATCTACACGTACAGAAACTCCAACTGCCTCAATGCAAAATCAGAGGAGGAAGAAGTCACAGTCCCGCCCACACTGTTTTGATTGACAGCTGATCTCTGGGCAGTTCAGTGCAAGAACATGACAGTGCTGAACACCTCCCCCTCTCCCCCGCAACCCCCTTCACCCCACCCCAGAGCTGTAGGCTTACCGCTCTCACTCTGTCTATTTTTATCTCTTGCTCCTCCTCCTCCCTGGCAGGCTATTTTCAGCTATAGTCCCTCCATCAACCCCCCATCTCCTGTGTTAGTAAATGCCTCTCTTCTCCTCTCTTGTCTCCCCTTCCTGTTCTTTAATTTTTAAAAAAGTCAACCAATCTCACAGCAGAAACACGCAGCAAAAAGAGAAATGAAGGTGAGATGGATGTTGAAGGAGTGTCCTTGCTCCCTCCTCTGTCATGTCTTTGGATGTTATGATGAAAACTAAAAAGAAAGAAGCGGTTGTTGACTTCATCCGTCTAACTTCCCTTCCACACAGTGATCTACATTCAGCCTCTCTCCTGCTCACCCTCCTCCCTCTGTCTCCTCTCTCCCTCTCTCAGCGTTCATTCAGCAGCTCAAAGAGCGTCACAGACACACACACCAATGACTCTCAGACAGTGAATATTAGCCGTCTGACCAGAAGCTGTTTCTGGTCGCTGTACACAGCTCCGCTCTGCAGGAGCCTGCCCCTTTTTGTGTGTTTTTGAAGAGAGGGATAAGAGGACAGTTTGTGATCTCTGGCTGTTCATTTTTCTGGGAGGATTCTAACTCACCGCTCGTCTTTTCCAGCCCAGCCTTTCCTCCCCTTGCATTTCCTCTTTTTTTTTTTTCATTATACTGCTCTGTCCCTCTCCCTCCTTCCTTCCATTTCCCTCTCTCTGTCATTCTCACAGAGCTCCGTTCTAATTTTGGAAGCATGGAACCTCGGGGAGCGCTCTCCCAAAGCTATTTATGTCCTCGCCTCTCCTCCTCTTCCTCCTCCTCCTCATCCTCCTCCACCACCACCACCTTCTCCTCCTCCTCTCCTCTCCTCTCTCTCGTTGAAGAGGAGAACAGCATGAGGATCCTTTGATGCATCCGAGCAGGGGAATTCGGCTTCTCCTCGTCTTTGTATTTTTGTTGTGTTGTTAGCTGTGGGAAGTGGTGAAGAGGCTGCAGCAGCACCGCTCTCCAACCGTTCCCTTCCATCACTTCTGAGCTTATGGAATGCACAGTTTTACAGGCTATACACAGCAACAAGATTTTATTTCTTTCTTTCTCGTCCTGGTCTTGCCTGTTCAATTTGTTTGGTGAGGACTGAGACAGGGCTCAGTGCACCAAAGGAAACAAACTTTCTGGACAATCTTTGTAACATACCAGCGTCTGTCATTGTTAAAGGAGCAAGCAACGTGTTTCTTCATGGATCAGGAATCCAGGTGATGTAGACCAGACCCTGAAAGTCACATATCAGGTCATTAAAAAGCCTGTATCTCCTAAAGTTTACTCAATGCTGTTCCTATTTTCTTGATTTCTTGAATCTGCAACTGAGGCTATTATAGCACAAAAGAGAATTTTTGTCCAAAGTGTCAGTGACTGGTCATCCTAGCACAGAGAGAGCTGAAGCTCCGGGAAAACTGAAAAGCAGAGGCTACCTCCAAAAAACGAACTGAGACTGCAGCCTAAACAGGATTCCTTTGCTGGATTACTCAATAAAAGCACAGAGAGTTTTTTTTCTGGAATTTTTGTTGAAAGCCATACTGATTTTTAACCACTTTTAAGTGTTATTTGGTATTTTTGAAATCATATTTAAATGTTTGTTTCCCCCCCATCGTTGGTAACCTGAATCCTAAACTGAGCCATGCCGCTATCTTCGGAGAGGACCTGACTGGGGTTTTTTTTTTTTTTTTTTATGACAAAATAGAGCACTGCCTCTTGTCTTGGCATGCTTTTGCATCCCACGGTGTCAGGATTGTGCACCATGCTGCAGACCATCTATGAGACTGAGTCCTGTTTTTCCTCTGCCAGCACAGACAGCCACCACCAGCCTCTGGAGCTCTTGAGTGGCAACAGTGGCTCCAGCGCTGCCATGCCCACTGCTGGTGAGTCATCTCTGGGAAAGAATAGTCAGGGAGGTGGGCTGCTGTGTGCTGGAGGTTTGATGGCTCTTCAGACTAGAGGTTTGGATAAGACTTGCAAAAAATTTTAGAGATAATGTTTGCAAAAAGGATATGTGTGAATGTGTGTGAGTGTTGGTGGAGGAGAGTTAGAGGCTTTGTTGATAGAATAGGATAGCAGTGTACTGTGGGCTTAGGTCAGAGGTTTTCAAACTATGATGCGCACCACCCCAGGGAGCACGTAGAGAGAAGTGAGGCAGCGATATTGTGTGAGTTGAAAGGGACAGGTGCATGCCAGTGTTCTAAAAACAACAGGAAGCTACTTAGTAGTTTGACCTGCTTATCAACATGATCAACAGTTTAGAGCGGCAAAGGCTTTGACACACAGCCCATTGAGGAAATTAAGTGACTTTGTAAAGCTCAGTTCCTGGCAGCTACATTTTGTGTCAAAATTTATTTTGCTTCCCAGTCTCAAAACTCTGTGAAATGTGAGCCCAAACGTGATCCATATATTTTTAAATTTAATGTAACATTAATGTATCATTATCTCCAATGTCAATTGTGAATAAATTTGTTGAGAAATTACAGAAAAAAGACATTTATAACTATAATACTTGCTTGAGAATCACCATGATTATTTCCATGATTTCTCTAAAGTCAGAGTAATCCGGTAAAAAGTTGTCTGTGCATACACAAGCATATTGCAAACAGGAAGTGCTAATGCGTAATCAAGCATACTTTAAGTTATAAGTTATAAGTTAAAATGTTAACAAATCTAGGCTGAAACAAAAGGGACCCAAGCTGTATTCCACAGCTGTATCACTGAATCCACTTAAACAATATACTTCCTGTTTAGATTCCCCAAAGTCCCTGAAGAGCGGAACTATCCTGCAAAAAAAAAAAAAAAGAGAGACGAAGTCAATTAATAGTCGTGTGGCAAATCAATTTCTTCTACATCAGCTATGGAAAACTGACTCACTCCTCTGTCCTATCAAATACAGATATTTTCCCTCGGTTAAAAACCTGTGGAAAAGTTAACAATATAAAATTGTTTCATAAATCACACTCTCTCTTGATTGCTGTGATTGCTGTACATGGCTTCTTGTCAGTTTGGGGATATGGTCGAAGGGTAAATGTGTAAGAAGAGGGCAGCATATCATCAGAGTCACCACAAACTGCTGCTAACTACAGTCTTTGATGTAGCTAATTTTAGCCGTAGCTAGTTGCGGTCACTTGTTAGCTCAGTTCACTGTGTGACTAGTGGCCCTAATAGGCGACCAGTATGCCTGCACTGGGAGGTTGGTGTTTACAACTTGGGCAATAGAACCAAACCAGCAGCGTCCCAGTAAACACAGCTGGACCAGGACAAAACTGGACCTCATAGATCAACCAGACAGATGAGGATAGAGATTAAAGTGCTGAAGTGATTTACAGGGATTCTGACTAGAACTCTTATCAGGACTCCGTGAGCTTTGAGACTTTGAAGACTAGGCAAGCTGAGATAGGAGCTATGGGGGAGTACGATGGTCAGTTGTTTGAAAGAGGGAACAAGGCATTTAAGCTTAAGACAGAATAGTCCAGGGCTAGCTGGTTAGCCTGCTAACACTGGAAGATGTCTCAAAACAAGAACATAACATCAGGGCTGTTACATCTTGTTTTGTTGATACTATGAGTCCTTTTCTTAAATGTCTTTAACACAAATTATTTTTGGACCATTAAGACCTTAAAGCTCCCGAAGGAATCTGTGGTCAAAGAACTTTATGGACTCTACCATTATCTTTATTGTTAGAATAACATTTTTTTTTCATGTTGAAGGCACATATAGAGTGCAAAACATGGCCATTAAAAGATCAGTTATGTCCTTGTGGGAGTCAAACTTGTTGATGATTTTTTACTGTAAAGTTTGTCAACAAGTGCGGCTGCCAAAGTGAGATTTTTCTGGGTATGGATTGTTAGCAGCATGCTGTAATTGGTGCAACAAAGACGCACAGGAACTTGAATTTTTTTTTTCGGGTGCAGTTTTTTGTTCACTGGGACTCAAGTATGTGTAGACAGTATTTCTGTTTTCTGTTTGTGTTGAAACAATATGCACTCTTACAGATATTTAAAATTTGTGTGTAGGAGCAGGGTCCCCCCTTTTACTGTTCATGAATATTGATCATTTTAACTTGCCATCTCTTAAATCCTCCATCTCTTAAACCCTTTAACACATGCTGTATAATTTTACTGTTTCTCGTAGTGATAGGTTGGAGTTGTGTTTCTGTCCAAAAAACCAAAGTGCAATGTTTCTTCTCTTTTTAGCTCTGTCTTAGTATTAAATTTCTCATGATGGAAATATGACTCTTTGGCTGCTGACTCTTAAGCTATGTCTCTAGTTTCTCTAATTTTGTCTACCTGCTGTTTGGCCAAGGGTTTATAACTGCTTAATCTAAGTGTTTTTGCTAAAAACAGCTCCCTGCTGCCATTGAAACCAAAGCAGATGCGAGTATTGAGATGAAACAAAAACATTTAAACTTCAAATTTTGAACAAAACCTAACTAAACAATGTTCAGTAGAGCCGAGGGGAACTGGGAAGTTTGTAATAATTTGATTTATCAGTACATGTGACCTCCCTTATATGCACATACAATCACCGGGTTATGGTTTGGATTTAAAAAACTGTAAAAAAATATTTGTTTGTGCAGCTCTTGAAATATGTTTATTTACTGAATGAACAAGTGAACCAGATTTAGCCAAAAACATAAAGCTTGTTATAACACAAACAGACAGCATCCACCATGGATGACCTACAGTCTGCCAGCCCATAATACTTATGACCCACCCTCAGTCTCTATAGCAACACTACACATGTGACTCCTCGCTCTCTCTCTAAGCTTCTAATTTGTCTAAAGTACACACAGCCATTATACTATTTTTACCTCACTCTCTCTCTCTCTTGCTCTGTCTTTTCTTTCTCTCTCTCTGTCTCCCTCTCTCCTTGCTTTTTTTAGAGTGTTTTGCAGGGCTGATGTCATAGTGCCTATTTTCTTTTAGCAACGCAGAACGAACAAGTCTGAGAGAGAGGGAGAGAAAGAAAGAGGGAAAGAAAAAGGGAGAGAGAGAGAAAGAGGAAAAGAGGGAGAGAAAAAAGTGATAGAGAGAAAAAAGATGAATTTTGCTTTCCATAAATACCTCCCAGCAGCAGCAGCAGCAGCAGCAGTATAGCAGCAAAGTGAAATGGTAGCAACAGAAACAGAGACTAGACTCTAAACTACTCACCTCTGACTTCTTACATTGTCTTTAACAACCTTCATTTACAGTTAGCAAAATCTGGATGCAGATATATTGTATTATGAGACTAAATTATATATATAGGGTTTTGTTGTGATATGGCATAAGTTTTGCTGGTGTTGAAGGTTACATTACAGAAAATGATGTATTTTTCTGGACTTATCAGATTGTTGAAGCTATTCTTATATTTGCCTTTACCCACCAGTAATTCTACCCACATTTCTAATGATTATTCATCAACATCTCATTGTGTTAATATTTTGTGAAAGCAGCAGTAGTCATCCCTTAATTCATGATTTTCTGCACCACATCTTCCAGAGATCATCTGTCAAGTTTGAGTGTAGGTGGACTGCGTTCCTTTGTTTGTTCATATTTGCGTCTTCTTCTTGTGTTTGTTCCAAACTAACTGGACACATAAAACGCTTCCTGTGTAGCAGGAAAGAGACTTTAGACAGTGAGTGCGTTGAACAGCAAACAGCTTTTATATCTGGATATGGGCTGGTTGCTTTAAAGCCGGCACATTCTTTTCCAAGGGAGAAGTTGTAATTTACCAGTCACTGATTGAAGTACAGATTTGGTGCATCCCAGTTCTCCAATCAAACAAGTCTTTACTGATCTTTATAGTGGAACATTAATTGAAACTCTTTATGGAGCTGCAACAGGTAGTCAGTTAATTGATAAGTCTTTACATTCTTTTGCAGTTAATTTAATTAACAAATGGTTTTTCAAGCAAATATATAATTTTCAAATATGGTCGGTGATTTGTTGAACAATATGCAACTTTCTGAGGTCATGTTGGCTCTGATGTAATGTGACTGTCTACATGTTTTCAAGAATGATCAGTGACTCAAAAATACATACATACATACATACATACATACATATATATATGCATACATATATGCATACTTGCATTTTGTATGTGCATATATAAGGTATCAAAGCCCTACCTTCATCAGCTTCCTTTATCTGTGTGTTAAGATGCTTTGGATTGTTTGTGTTTCATCTGTGCTGAAAATTTTAAAAAAGGGGCTAAGACTTTAGGCAATGTTTTCCCCAGTTTAACTAAGGACATCTGCTTATTTAAGCTGTGTTATTGGCCTTTTCTGACAATATGGACATCTCTCTGATTCTACAACAGATTTGAATATAGCAAGTAAAGCTAACCATGTTCATCCAAATTTAATCCACATATTGGTTTTTGAAATTGAGTTTTTTGTTTTTTAAGAAATATGTGAAATTCCTAAAAAAAAATCTCTTTCAATTTTTTATTTGTTCATTTTAGTTTCTTATACATGAGGAAGAAAACAGCAAATATTAGGTGGGCTGTTTTACATCAGAGCTGCTTGATGCTCAAATAAGTTAAAGTTAATGGACAGTTTTCCCGTAACATCTAACTTTAGACCATATTATCATCATTATCCTGTTGCTGTTTACATTTCCCCAGTCGCATTTGAAAAAAGCACATAATTATTTAAAAGGTGTATAGGTCTGAAAATATATGTTCACAAATAAATTATATATATATAATAGTAATATATAATAATATATATTTTTTTAAATCTTATTCTATTGTACTGTATAATATGATGGAGTAAAAGCTAAAAGAAGCATGTTGGCAGGGGTTTGAAGCCTAACAAGCATCAAATGTTGTTATCAAATGCAAATAAATGCCATGATTGTTTATGCATACTTGGATTAGATATTTTTGCCATAAAATAATATTTTTTTCTCAATACAAAGTTATTGTATGTAGACAAACTTAAATACTTATACATTTAATACAGTGTGATTGTTTTGGTAATCAGAAAAAAGAAGTTTGTAGCTAAACCTTTTGAAGGATAGTTTTGGCACATGTTTAAGTAGGGACAGCACTAACATGGAACCTAACTTTGTCATTCATTTATAATCTCTACATCAACTATTTTAGTTCTGTGCTTCAATAGTTTAACACATGGAGATTCACATTAGCAAAAAGGTATAGTAATTAGTCTTTTTAGTCCGCTTATGATTCACTGACTGGACAGACTGGCTGCACAGTCTACCTTTAATCCTTTTACTGCGACCGTCCTGGTGCATGAATTACAGTGTTTGAGTGCTGTGAGCTGTAGTCAGAGACTGATATGACTACCTGAAATGTTGCCTCTTTGTCAGCCTGTACGTTAGTGTGAGTGTATGTGTGTGTGTTTACCAGACTATAAATGTCTTCAGTTTGACGTCAGACGCTGGCTGCTGTGGAATGCTGCTCTCTTGCCAAACGAACTGTTGTACACACACTCACAGACCAGTCTCTCACATACACACGCACACAGGGACAGTGTGTGTATTGTAGTGGAAGGGGAGACACGTGCGTCACAGTGAAACGCCAGAATATTTGTTTAGGTA
>JAPZDY010000376.1:0-10539 GCA_029783645.1 Ctenochaetus hawaiiensis | reverse complement strand
AGAAAAGCTGCCGCGAATTCAGGCATTTTAGGCCGCAACAATCATGAAAAACGCCCGCAAAATCCTGGAGGGACTGACATATACTTACTGTAAAGATTAATGAGTTTATTCTTTTGGCAATTCAGTTTTTTAGGACCCAAGAGTGGACATCAAGACAGGGGAAGGGTTTTTGAAGGGATTTATTAAAAGGTATTCTAAAGGAATGGATTGCTGGCAGGGGTAAGGGGCTCTAGGGAGGCGAGCTGGTGTGCTCTGAGGCTGAGCACTGAGATGGTGAGGCGAGATGGTGGTGCGGCATCGGTGGCTGAAACTGGTATTAGGTATATATACTATATTAGGTGGTATTCAGACATATGATTATATTATAATAACTATGAAAACACCTGTTAATGCATCTTATCCAGAATATCTGTGATGTGTTTCCATCAGTCTACGCTGCTGGTCCGATCTCAGTAATACTGAAGTGCTCGTGCTGCTGTGTAGTTTGTTTGTTAGTGAATAGACATCTCTGGTTTGTGCAACTGACCGCTGCTGCAGCTTCTATTTTTGCCTGCTTCATCCAGCCATTACATGGTCATGCCAAAATGACTTCATGCCATTTTATCGTACAAACTGCACAATATTCTATAGTCACACTGTGTGTGTGTGAAATTGTGTGTTTTTTTTGTGTGATATGTACAAGCTGGAGTTGTCTACTGGTAACATGCTGCTCTTGCATGCTTTATAACCTCCTTTTTCATGCTTTGTACAATGTAGTTCTTATTTTTGGTATCAAGTGATCATTTTAGGGTGTTTCTGAAAGAAAATGCAAAAAACAAACAAACAAACAAAAAGCACCCTGTTGTTTCATTCGTCCATTAGTCGTTTGTCATTTAGCATGGGCTTACTTCAACCAATCAGATAATAAATTAGTTTTAATTATTTAAATGGGGTTTTCACTCTCTGCGTGTCCTTATTATTGTTCTACAATAACGCAATTTCCTTGAATTTGCTAACTTTAGATCTTATTCATATTTCATGAATACAGATTATGTCACTTACACAACATACATAGTTGTACATTTTAGTATTTAAGTATTTATGCTCATGAAAATTTTTTAAATACTTTCTACTGTAGCTTTTGTAGATTTTTGAACATTTTTAATTAAATACTTTCAATGAATTTTGCTAATAAAGTTTAAATTTAGCTGCAGTAATTTTGTTCTGCTCTTTTTGTGATTCATAGATTGATTTATTTGTGTTGAAACTCTAAAAACATGCATATATTTGTCTCTGTTGTCAGTGGTGGTGTTGTACGTGCAAGGCCTTGGGACCAAGGAATGGAGGGAGGTGAGTGAAATGTCTTTAAATTTTGGGGCTTCCTAAAGTGTTTTGTTCTCAAATCTAGAATCCATAGATTTAACCCACCAGTTTTTTAATCATTTAAGTGATAAAGGGAAGGTTTATTGGCGACTGACAAAAAATAAAGTGATCCTGACATCCTGACTCAAGGTAAGTGGTAACAGTGGTCTTGTGAGTAGTAATGCCATTAAAATAGCAGCAGTGATAACAACACAGTGCTAGCATTAATTTTCACAGCAGTGGTCTGTAGAAATGTATGTTAAACAGATGGTTGTTTTATTTTTATTCACCCTCTTTGGAAATGACCTTTCCTTATGTCCACTATTAGTCAGTAAATTATTATACTTACCTGTAAAACTTCTAGCGACCTCATATCTCCAAGAGTCTGCACAGTCTCTTTTCTTAATCTGCCTATATTCATAAGGGTCTTGTTAATATCTCTGTGCAGCCCAAAATGTTAGACTCTGCAGACTAAGTTTACATGTAAGCGTGTATCACATGATAAGACACTTATCACATGATAAATGTAGCTAACCATTAGGCAATGCCATGTAATATCAAAACACTAACTAACCTTACTGATCATGGATGAACAACAGTTTATTTGCTACCACCTGATGATCCCTAAAACTACTCTAATCAATACTTTCATACTAACAATAAATTAAATTACTTTGTCAAATGTAGTAACAAACAGAGCCGTCATCAGTTCTGCAGGTTTCCTTAGCTGTGATGTTATTAGAATGATCTTTTTAGTTTATGACGTTTTTCAACTTTACTTTTTTGTTCACCACTGTTATTAAAATTGTTTCCAAATGCACCTGGCAGCTGTTTTTAGTTAAAAAATAATCTAACAAATAAACACACTGTACACCACTAACCTTCAGCATAAAGCAGCTGGAAAAGTTAGCAAACAGCTGGTGAACATATAAATATTATTACAGATATTTTTAATGTGTTGATGGAGATAAAAACAAAACTAAAAGACAGTTAATACAAGTTAATCCAAGTCTTCTTGACCTGTTTTAGATGTAATGTTATTTACTATTTAGTCTCAGTTTCATATTTTT
The DNA here is from genome assembly GCA_029783645.1 of Ctenochaetus hawaiiensis. Classification (NCBI taxonomy): domain Eukaryota; kingdom Metazoa; phylum Chordata; class Actinopteri; order Acanthuriformes; family Acanthuridae; genus Ctenochaetus; species Ctenochaetus hawaiiensis. The sequence continues at coordinate 8,128 of JAPZDY010000376.1, read as the reverse complement.
TTCATTCAAAAAATTTATTACATTTTTTTTTTTTTTTTACTACTACCCGTTTGATCATTACATTATCTTAAGTACATTATATATATAAACATTATACATACATTAATCTTAAACCAGATGAACTGATATAAAACTATCAACCTACATCCTAATTTACACGGATAATCTTTTGCTTATGTTGTGGCATAAACCGCTGTTAAATTTTGATTTAACAAACACAATGTTGTATTGTAAAGTACGTCATGTCAGATATGTTCACATACATACCAATAACTGGAGATGAAATGCCATCAGATCTGTTCATGAGCAGTAAACAAAAGCACTTAACCTATTATTATATTTACATGTACAATCAGTTTTTCGATCAACTACCCTAAGAACTGATTATTAAATGTTGATTGTGAATATTGAAAAATTGAATAAAAAATTGTTTTCCTCAAATGCTTTTGAAGCTAGACTGGGTGTGTATTGGAGAGCGCAAGAAGTAAAAGAGACTGAAGGCAAAGATGAAACGAAACACTGCAGTCACTCAAGAAAATGGCAAAAACAATCTTACAGAACAAGCCTGAGGTTGAAATGACAGCAATTCTTTGGTGGCCTGTGCTTTCCTTCAGTGAGGTCAGAACTAAAGAGAGTCTAAGCAGGTGTGGAGCGAGTTGTCTTGTGTCGGTCACCCTGATCAGAGTGTTTTATGGCAAACAGAATGTAATAAAAACTAAGCCCTTCTGTGAAGCCTGAGCAGCCAAATATAGGAATTCATAAATTGGAAAATCATATGAGACAAGAGTCTGGAACACTGCGGCTGTGCAAACATATAGAAAGCCTCATATTGCTCTCTCTCTCTCTCTCCTCTGCCTCAGTCTACCTCACTCTGATTTTCAGTAATTTGTGCTTTGTGTTATCAAAGTAAATCAGTCTCACCTCAATGGGGATCCAAACATACACAAAGATCTCAGTGAGCCTCAATCAGTCTCACAGGGAGAGGACAGACGCTTTCAGCAGAGCTGAAAATACACACACACGCACACACACACAAAGCTGAGGACGATGCACCCATAGAGCATTTTGGATCAGTTTGCAGCTAAATTGCTCCTCTGCATGTTACTGTTGTCTCAGCCAACAGTTAAAGTCACAAAGAAAGAAGAAAACTGAGTTTTTTCAAACATGTAAAAAACTGAGGAGGAGCTCTTTATACAGAATCAATATTAAAGAGTGTAGCAAGGGGTAAAAGAGGTGGAGAGAGAAAGAATGGCAAATTTATCTTGCCTAGGGTGGATTTATGTTGTATGATTTATACTTTTAGAAAGTTCTTATAAATATGTGAGAAGTTGATCAGGTGATTAGACACAGGTGATACTATAATGATGCTCATTATAATCATTTTGTTCAGACTTTTTAAAAACAAAATATTCAAATACGATTGCTGATGAAGCAGTTATCCGTCTGCGTTAACTGGCTTATATTTGCCCTCTGCTTTTGATTAATCAGACTCACTGGATGTAGACTGCAGGGTTCTAGTCTCAATCGTGGTTTCATTCTGCTTGTTTTATGGTTTTATCCGGTTGTTGTATTTTTGAATCATGGTCGCAGAATATGTTTGGTCCGGAGTCACCCCGGTAGAGCCTGGAACCTCCAAGTGTTGGGAACGACCTCTAGCATGAAGTCCTAGGGGAGGCGATTAAAGTGGCCTGCAGCCAACATGACTATTCAGTCGAACCAGTTCGACAATGATGTAGACCAGATTCTGGCAGCAACTGGGAAGGGAGACGTGGACAGAAAGCTCCAAGCCATGACGACAATTACTGTCAGTCTAGGTTTGAAGAGGAGGGAAAGAAAGGTGGCAAAGGAACTTGCATGAACAACAAAAGAGAGGTAAAGATCCATAACATCAGGCAGGAAATGAAGACCTCAAGGTGCAACTACAAGCAGGCGGGAGAGGAGGAGCGCATTGGCTTGGCCCAGCTAATGTGCATAGTTCGTAAGAAGATCAGGGTCCTCCGCCGAGCAGAGTGCCACCGAAGGCGACGCCGTGAAAGAGCTTGAAACAGGATGCAATCATCTCCAACCCCTTCAGATTCATCAAAGATCTGCTTGGTCAAAAGCGCAGCAGGCAGCTGAATTGCCCACAGGAAGACATCGATCGGCATCTGATGCAAACCTACAGCGACCCAGCAAGAGAACAGGAGTTGGGAGAGTGAGCACAAGGAAAGCACGAAGAACTTGCTCCAGGACCAATTGGCACTTCATACAAAGTGTACAAAAACTGTCTGAAGCTTTCATTGCACCTGTGGAAGATCCTGTGTGTCATCTAGAGGAGGGGCACAATTCCAGAACAGTTGAGAGTTGCTGAGGGGGTTTGGATTCCAAAGGAAGAGAACTCCAAGCAGATCGATCAGTTCTGCATCATCTCCCTGTTATGCGTTGAGGCCAAGATCTTCTTCAGCACAGTTTCCCACCGATTGTGCACCTATCTGGCAAAGAGCAGCTTCACTGACACATCAGTCCAGAAAGGAGGTGTCTCAGGATGCCTGGAGCATACTGGTGTGTTAAAGCAGCTCATCAGAGAGGCTAGAGAGAACAAGGGAAATCCGTCAGTGGTGTGGCTTGACCTGGCAAATGCATATGGATCGATTCTACACAAACTTGTCCAGCTCACACTGGAAAAACATCATGTCCCCAGCAAAATGACAGGTCTCAGCTCTGACTACTACACCAGCTTCAGAATGAGAACCTCAACAGGAGAAGTAACATCAAGATGGCACAAGGTCGAGGTTGGGATTATTACTGGGTGTACCATCTCAGTGATCTTGTTCTCCTTGGCCATGAACATGCTTGGAAAGTCTGCTAAACCAGAGTGCAGGGGGCCCAGAACGAAGTCAGCTCAACACCATCAGGACATTTATGGATGACCTGACAGTCACCACTGAGCCAGTCCCAGGCTGTCGGTGGATCCTGCAAGGACTCGAGAAGCTGATGGAGTGGGCACGGATGCACTTCAAGCCAGCCAAATCAAGAACTATGGTGTTCAGGAAAAGAAAAGTGGGCGACAAGTTTCAGTTCAGCATTGCAGGTTCCATGATCCCAACCATCATGGAGAAGCCTGTCAAAAGCTTAGGAAAGGTGTTTGAATGCATGCTGAGAGACACAGCTTCCATCCGATCGACCTGCTCCGAGTTGGAAGGATGGCTGAGAGCAGTAGATCGGTCTGGCCTGCCAGGCAAGTTTAAAGTTTGGATATACCAGCATGGAATTCTTCCCAGGATCCTGTGGCCACTTCTGGTCTATGAGGTCCCTATCTCGACAGTAGAGGTCTTGGAAAGGAAGGTCAGCAGCCACCTAACAAGATGGCTGGGACTCCCAAAGAGTCCAAGCAGTATTGCACTCTATGGTTGGAGCAACAAACTGCTGCTGCCGCTGAAATCCCTTGAAGAAGAGTTTAAGGCGACAGAAACCAGAGTTGTACTGCAGTACAAAGACTCAAGCGACCCGAAGGTGGCAATAGCCAGCATTAAGGTTAGGACTGGCAGGAAGTGGAGAGCAGAGGAAGCAGTTTGGCAAACAGAGTCCAGATTGCACCACACCAGGCCGGTGGGAGTCGTGACGAGAGGCAGGGCTGTCTTGGATCTTTCCCAACTCCCCATGTCAACACCTCCAAAGGGAAGGGAAGGCGCCCGCTAGTCCAGGAGGAAATGAGAGCAGCAGTGGAGGAAGAGAGGGCCTGCAAGTTGGTGGGGATGAGGCAGCAGGGGGCTTGGTCAAGATGAGAGAATGCTCTGGAGAGAAGGGTGACGTGGGCTGAGCTATGGAGAGCTGAGCCACAGCGAATCACGTTTCTCATCCAGGCCGTGTACGATGTGCTTCCCAGCCCATCCAACTTGCATGTGTGGGGCAAGGTGGAGACACCAGCATGTCCTCTGTGCTCCAAGCGTGGAACCCTGGAGCACATTTTGAGCAGCTGTGCGAAGGCATTAGGAGAGGGCTGATATAGATGGCGGCATGACCAGGTCCTGAAGAGCCTGGCAGAGGCAATCGCTGCAAGAGTGGAGAGGGCCAGGCACTTAAAAACTTTCCAGAAATCTATCAACCTTGTCAAAACTGTAGAGCAGACGCTAGAACATCTGCAGGCATTTTGGCCTCGGCAAGAGACTGGCAGCTGCAGGTGGACCTGGAGTGACAACACAAATTCCCAACGCAAGTTGTTACCACAACCCTGAGACCAGATATAGTCCTTCATTCTGAGCCAACCAAGCAAGTGCTTCTGTTAAAACTCACCGTTCCTTGGGAAGATCGCTTGGAAGAGGCCTTTGAGAGGAAGCTCGCCAAGCATGAGGGACTGGTGAGCAGCTGTCAGCAAGCTGGATGGAGAGCTAAGTGTCTCCCCATAGAACTTGGCTGCAGCGCCTTTGCAGCCTGATCTCTAACCAGGGCCTTAAGCCTCCTGGGCATTGAAGGAGGGAAGAAGAATACAGCCATCTGCAATGTGACTGAAGCGGCAGAGAGAGCCTCACGATGGCTGTGGCTGAAGAGAGCAGAGCCATGGGGAGCAAAGTTGCAAGGTAGCCACCTGGTCACAAGTTGGGGCTCGATCCCACCCGGCTGGGTCACCTGGGGGAGAGCATATGATGTTGAGAGACCTGAAATGCTCAACAATCCCAGGAACATCACTGATGATGTGACCAGGAGCATCGCGAGATGTATGCATGCAGCTTCTGTGTTCAGCACTGTGGTACTGTGTACTGGTATGTGGACAAATGCCAATAAATAAGTCTGTCATTGAGCAACTATTTCACCTTCCACTATCTATGCTACTATTTTGCAGGGCATTGTTTCTTAGTTCTAGGCTTAGCCACATTTAAGATGAGGGTGATTGGGTTAAAGGAATAGAAACAAGCCAGAGCACTTTTTTCTCCATAGAATGATAATGTGTGCAGCCAGAACTTTGTCCAGTGCTCTGGCTGGTTATGCAAGACTAGTTAATGAGAAATCTATATCGATAAATAATCAGTGTTAACCCCAAACATTGATACAGTTGATCAAGGAGACGCTGATGGGGGATCTGTCCTGGGTATGTATGTATGCATGTATGTATTTATTAATTTGTTTCTCAATTTCGGTGCTCCTGTTAATCTTATATTTAAATATGATCAATTAACGACTTAGACAGCCAATCTCCTTTCAGTGTTTATCATTACCACATTTGTCATTTACTCTCCTCTCACAATAAAATGAAATATAATTATTGAATAAATAAATTGCAAAGTACATAAGATATTGAGAAATTAATCAGTCACTTGAAACATGAATCTGAAAAAGCAAACAAATACATTAGTTAGTCTATCATTTTAAATGTAAATACAGTTAATACTATGTCTGTATACCCATTCGTGCCTGCTTTTCTTGTGTAGGGCAATGGGATAATAACCAAAGGGCAACCACCAGGACTAATGAATGAAGCCAATGCAGAAGTGCCAAAAATGGCAGTTTGTTAAGACTACTCACTGTAATTTTTATTATAGTAGCAAATGATAGTTACAGTTTGGTGTCCAGGCTCTGAGCTGACTACTCCCTATAGATGTATCGAAGAAAGATTTTTTTATCAATCATAAGCTTCCCTATTCAAGCCTGTGGGTGTATGCTTGGGTGGTGGTGGGGCTGAAAACTGCTGCAGTGCTAATGAGTGTAGTAGTTGCATTGGCAGAGCAAAAGGGGAAAAACTGGGAGGTTTGCACTTTAGATATGCAAACTTTGGAGGGTTTGTTTGGTAGATGATTGTGGAAAGTGACGCAAGTAATGTGAGTATAGCAGTGCAGCTCTAGCTGACAGTCTTAACCAGCTTGCAGGCATTCTGTTGCAGTCAGTCAAGTCATGACATAATTTGTATTTAGCAGCGAATAAGAGTATAGCTCAGGCAGATTATGTAGCTCTTGTCACAGGTTGGCAACAATTAGTGATGAACGGGGTAGGTCGACACCCGAAGTTCTATCAGACTTGTAGTGCTTCATAAATATGGATAAATGTGTTCTTCTAATGTTAAATCAGAGAAAGTGAGTTCATGCTGAGGGATAAATGAGAGAGACCTGGTTGTGTATGCACCACACCTTAAAAACCCATTAGCTGAACTGCTTTCAACCATATCAATACAAAGAGAAAAACAGCTTTGCCTTAACCTTGACACCAACCTGTGCACTAGTGAATCAGTGAGAGACAGTCTTTAATCATTGGCTTCAGGACATGCCCTTTTTAAGACTGTTTAGATGCAGCTGGATGACAGGAATTCTGAAAAGGGTCTGGGAAGCTGGAGCTTGATAATGTATGTAAAACTAATTCCCTGCTAGCATGGCTTTGATACTCTTCATTTTAAGATGGTGGAATTTATTGAAAGAAAATACGAAAAAGATATCTCTCTGGTAACAGATTAATGAGGAGGCTGGCTTAAAAGGAAGAGAGGGAAAAACAAGCAAAATCATAATATGAAATAGTACTTTTGGCTAAGCTAAATCTAATTCTAATTCAAAATCTAATATAATTTGAGCTAGAATTGAATGCTCTCGCAGTGACTTGGACATACTTAGATTAGAGTCAGTTGGTTGGATTATGGCCCATTAAAACCAAAGAGAGCATCTGCTACTGGATTTTTTTTCTGACCAGGAATAAAAACGTCTTACAAGACTAAATTGTTTAGAACCAACTTGTCCAAGTTAAATGCAGCATAAGACTGTTTGTTTGTACTTTGAAGCAGTCCTTGTTGATTATTTCCACCATGGCAGCATTGTCACAAAATACCACGATTTGTTTTCTGGTCCAAGGAAGGAAAGTCTGCGCCTCAGCTGACAAACATAACCATGTCTGGCTATTCTGGCTTTATGAGGATGCTTGGTTTGCCCTGCATACACTAAACTGCTTGAGCATTTCAGCATGTAAACAACTTGAGTGCTGTTAGAGTTAATAGAGGACATTAAATGTTGTGTTAAAGCAGTTATATTATATATGATGTATTTTTCTCCTGCTGATATTGTGCTGTTATTTGGTTGTGGGAGGGGCTTTTTTAACTTGTTCATTCACACCTGAGTGTTAGTAGAATGACATTAGCTGCATTATTTGGAGGTATTCCCTTTGTCCAATGAGAGGCCGTCACCCCTCTGTGGGAGGGATGTATAAACTGTCTACTAATGCCTGTGTCCTCTGTTTGACTCTGAGGAAGACTTTTTTGTCAAAATGTAAGTCACTTGCACGATAACAAATTACCAAAACCTAACCAGAAATCATCTTCCTGGTTGTTTTCTGGTTAGGTACAGCTCATAGCGAGCAGTAGATTTATTTAGTAGATGTATAGAGGAGGCTGCGCTGGTAAAAAAAAAAGCAAAAAACTTCTGCTTTCATCCAGGATTGGAGTATCTTCAAGATTTTAAGCCAAATTTTAAACTGAAACAAACAAATGTGACACAAATGAACAGCCGTGAGAGATAATGAACATAGCAAAGTTAAGGGGGCCTAACAGAGAAAAGATCTTATGCAGAGATAGAGGCAGCAGTAGAACAACATTTGATAGCTGCTCTGATGTGAGAGCTTATCTGGCTTATCTTATATGACAGTGAAGCTTGCATTAGCACATTATCAAAGGCTGGTGGAGATGGGGGAAAGCCAGTGACTAAAAAATAATCTTAAAGATGCAAGACAAAGGGAGTTTGTAGGTTTAAAGAGAATCCAGCATAATGCTGCTAACAAAGTGTCAAAAATGACCAAATGTCAGTTTAACACAGAAGTACAACTCTGAGAGCCATTTTACACTTAAAAGATGCAACTGTGAGGGCTGAAGGGGCAAGACTGTAAATGCATCTGTATTATCTGCTTTTCACAGTCGTGCACCAACTCCTGTCAACTTAATCATCTACATGGCTCTATCTACAGAAGCGTAGAACAAGGAAATAGGTTCTTGAGGAATTAAGCTATTTATAATAGGAATGGAACTATCACAAGTAGCTAAGAGATCAATGGTGAGCTGGTTTTTGATTTAATATTTTTTGGTAGCAACACCTATGGGGCTTACTAAGCAGTCCCTCCAGGATTTCGCGGGCGTTTTTCATGATTGTTGCGGCCTAAAATGCCTGAATTCGCGGCAGCTTTTCTA
>JAPZDY010000375.1:0-10545 GCA_029783645.1 Ctenochaetus hawaiiensis | reverse complement strand
CCGCGCGGCGGTCGCGAGTTCGATTCCGGCTCCGACCCTTTGCCGCATGTCACTACCCCCCCTCTCTCTGTCTCCCCCCTTCAACACTGTCCTAAACCAATAAAGGCCAAAAAGCCCGAAAAAAATATTTAAAAAAAAATAGTTAGTTTATGCTGAAGACGATTTCATGCTTTAAATAACAAACACACTATTGGTTACCATAAACCTCATGTCACAACTGTTTCCAGGTTTGCTTTATATGTTTTTCTGGATCGTATTAAGAAGCAGCTGTTGCCTCTAATGTGTTTCTCATTAGAAGTATGCATTGGGGATAAAAATGTGCATTTAACTTCCACAGATAATCGACACATCAGACGTCACACACATCAGACATGAGTCTCCAGGTTTGTGGCTGCTGTGGTTGGTCCAAGGTGACGACCTACCAAGGCCTGAGAACTCACCAGGGGAAGATGGGATGCACGCCGAAGGGTCTGAGGATCCCCGAGAGTGAACGGTTCAGATTAAGCAGTTACACTCCAAAATATACATATGTGCCATCTCCAATTAAAGTAGAAGAGCCTTCTATTGATTTCTTCAAGCCCTCCATCACGCCTGGTGAGAAGCAAATAACTGTCCATTCTTGTGTTTATCCATGATTCATAGCTACTATACTGGTCTAACTCAGTGCTTCTCAAATAGTGGGGCGCGGCCCTGTGGGGGGGCACAGCGAAACGACCATTTGCTTTTTCATTGCCGTACCAGAATAAAGTGTAATTGCATATCCGCTATAGTAGGTGGCAGTGGCGCTTTCATGCTGTTGTGTCTTGGATGATCACTGTTAAGCACGACATTCTCTGCTGTTGCTGCACTGAAGACAAAGTACAGATCCCAGAAAAACATGAGCAGGAGCTGAGAGTTGCAGTATCATGCTTCAAACCCAGTTACGAAAAGTTGTGCAGTGCAAACGTGCTCATTGTAGCCATTAATTCTGACTCCATCATTTTGATAAAAAATGTTTTGTAGGCTAAAGTGTTTTATATGTTTTGCTCCTGAGGTAATGGTGCTGATCAATTTTATTTATTATCATTTATTAATTTATTTAAGTTTATTTTTCAGTATTAAATGGCTCAATTAGTTGGTTGAAAAATGTTTATAGTTTACACAATAATTTAATTTTGTTGAATTTAAGGCAAATTGATGCACTTTAAATCTTTTCTGATTCAGACTAAAAAACAAGGTTAAAGTTATTCTTTGTTGTAAGTGGATCTACATTTCTTTTTTTTTCTTTTTTTGGTTTTCCTTAATGTTAATAAGGATACAATGTTGTACAGAGGTGTACTTGTAACAATTTTATAGACAAATGATACTATGTATAGTCGAGGGTGGGGGTGCAAAATGTTTTCTTCTTCCTAGGGGGGGCTTAACAGAAAGCAATTGAGAAGCACTGGTCTAACTGGTTCCTTTATTCCACTGATGCTCAAATGTTGGTTGTAAGAGGAGTGATGGATTTTTCTCCGCAGTTTCCCACATAACTACATATGGAATAAAAGTTGTTGGTTTACGGCTTCAAAGACAGCTATTATTTTAAAAAAGGATTTTTCTTTCACTTATTTTCAGCTGATGGATGGAGCAACTGGAGAAGTTTACTCAATGAATCTCCTCAAACAGGCAGCAGACCACCAACTGACAGCACCCCAGTAAAGACTGAGGTATGTTTAAGCAAAAAATAAGACATTATATTATCTGAACATGCCACTTAGTTAAAAACTGCATAATCAGTTTACAACAAGAACTTGTTGTTAGTGTCAAACAACAGGAACTGCAGAAACAGAAACAGAAACAGTCACAAAACTGAATCTGTAGGATTTCTGTGCACACAGTGACTTTCAAACAAACGCATTTAAGTTTCTCACATGCCAACACAACATTTCATTGAGTAAATGTTACATAAAATTTATGAATCACACCTAAATTGCAGGGAGGAGGAGCAGGACTGAATGATCCAGAGTTTCTATCCTGTTCGATTTAAGGCCAGAAAAAATTCTGATTTCCAGGAAAATACCAACAGTTAATTAAATTTAATAAACAAAATTCTTGCAAATTAGTTGGATACAAATTTTCCATCTGTTGCACTGAGTGTTGTGAGAAAAATTGTATTTTTTTGTAACAAGCAATGCTTTATTTTGCAGTTTAGTAGAATTTAGAGACTGATTAAAGTTGTCCTTGATACAAAACTGATACAAAACTGATTTATGGCTCTTGCAGAATGTTTATATATTTGTGTAAACATACTTAACTGTCATGGAAATGTTATTTGTCAAAACTTTGTTGTGCAATGATCATATCTTTCATTTTTCTCTGACAGTCTCTCCTGATGTCACTGCCACAACCTTTCACCAACCAGCTGAATCCTGTAGTGGAGGAGACAAACGAGTCACGTATGCTATGAAACTGTTATTTATTCAGAACACGGCACAACAGAAACAACATATAAAAATGATACAAAGCAGCTTAGTTTGAACAGTGACCGTCTTCTTTCTCCACAGTGTTTAAAACTCCACAGCGCTCTCATCAAACTGCCACCAATGTTCGTCGAGCTCTTGACCTCTTCACTGATAACCAGCAGACGGAGCAGACTCTGGACTTGTTTAAATACCCTGCTGGAGGGCAAATCCAGTTTCCCGATGTAATTCACTTAATAATTAACATCGTCCATCACTTTAACATGCTGTACAGAATGTACTTGAGAAATAGCCTGACTGGAATCAAAAATCAGGAGTCAAAAAATCCTGATTTCCAGGAAAATGCCAACAGTTAATACATTTAATAAATAGAATTCTTTCAAATTAGGTGGATACAAATTTTCCATTTTTTACACTGAGTGTTGTGAGAAAAATGGCATTTATTTTGGAACAAGAAATGCTTTATTTTGCAGTTTAGTAGAATTTAAAGACTTATTAATGTTGTCCTTGATACAAAACTGATTTATTGTTCTTGCAGAATGTTGACGTGTTCGTAAAAACATACTTAACTGTTATGGAAATGTTATTTATCGAAACTTTGTCATGTAATAATCTTATCCTCCATTTTTCTCTGACAGTCTCTCCTGACATCACTGACACAACCTTTTAGCAACCAGCTCAATCCTACGGTGGAGGAGACAAACGAGTCACGTACGTTACAAAACTGTTATTAACTCAGAACATAGCAGAACAGAAACAACATGTGAAAATGATACAAAGCAGCTCAGTTGAACAGTGACCGTCTTCTTTCTCCACAGTGTTTAAAACTCCACAGCGCTCTCATCAAACTGCCACCAATGTTCGTCGAGCTCTTGACTTCACCACTGACGCCCAGCAGACGGAGCAGACTCTGGACTTGTTTAAATACCCTGCTGGAGGGCAAATCCAGTTTCCTGATGTAATTCACTTTATAAGTAATATCATCCATCACTTTAACATGCTGGACAGAATGTATTTTGAGAAACAGACTGACTGCAGACTTTATAAATCCTGACCATCATTATTTTGGCGTTTGGTCCAGCTTGTGATTACTGCTTTCATCCTCTAGTTGGCGCAACAGGTCTGGGGTCTGCCAGCAGCCACAGTTCAGGACACACCAGTCCAACTAACGGAGGAGAGGGAGGAAGAGAGGGAAGCTCAAAAACTACTGAAGGTACTAAACTTTTAACACTGTTAACTGTTTCCAACCAAAACTAGTGTTGTGACTTAACAGGATTCAGTTTCCATATTGGTCGTTCGGTCAACATTGTTCAGTGTTCTCAACATTGATTGGAAACCCTTTGCAGACATTTGTGGTCCCCAGAAAATGAATCCTTAAGACTTTAATGATCCTCAGCCTTAAACTGATGCTACCAGGAGGTTCAAGATTTTGACCTTTAGAGTGAAAAGTCTCAACATAAACTAGATTTATTGGTACAAAACTTTTTGCAGACATTGATTGTCACCGGATGTTGTATCAAGGTTGGCTTTTGTAGCTTAAAACTGCATGCCTTCAAAACAGCTGGACGTCAGGATCATCAGATTTAAACACACAGAAGACCCCTTCAGGGTCTGTGAATGATGGTGGCCTGTTTAAAACGTGGTTAACCAGCTGAAATAGTTGCGGTTGTTAAACATACAGTCAACGTTGTGATGACAGACTTTTGCTTTCATGGTTGGTTTCACTCAGGATATACAAAAACAGCTTTCTTCATCAATGTGTTAACCACAAATGTGTTGGTTACACAATTGGTTAAGGAACAATGTGTAACCCAACATCTTTACTCTCTTTAGGTCTGGCTGAAGCAGTTTCTATACTTGCCATATTGTGGTGGATGGATTTACAGGGGAGCTACTTTAAAGCCTGGTGCATTAGACACACATGCTAAAGAATTAAATAAAGAAAAAAAATTAAAAAAGTGACACTAAGTTCTCACAAACCTTCCTTATGTGGCAAGTGAGTACATGATGCAACAGCTCACACTCATGTTCCTCTTATAGGAACTGATGCCTCAGCTCACTGAACCTGAAAAAAACCTAACAACAATGCCATCAGCCTTAGCTGCACTTTATGTTCAGCGCTAACAAATGCTAGCAGACAACCATGCTCAATTCAAATGATGATGACCATAGTTTAACCTGTGTAAAACCAGCATGCTAGCTTTGTCATTGTTAGCATGTTTACACTTGCATTTTGCTCATAGCGCTACTCTGCCTTTGTGCAGCCTTACAGTGACTCACAGCTTTGCTAATCTTTTGCACCTCTAGTTTAGCCTTTTAGCATGTATTAGATTCTTTATCTGTACACTCTATGTTAATTATTCATTGTGCCTGTGTGCGTGCATGCTAACAATCAGTGCGTTTGGTGTTCTTTCTAGGAGAGGCAAGACAGGATGAGGGCTGATTTACAGAAGAAAATCCAGATGAGAGAACAAAACATGGCTGAAGTCAGATCATCTGCAGAAGCCTGCAAGGTAAGCTACAGCTAACTTTCTGCCTCTAGTTTGTACTGAAAATTCTTCATCATCATTGTCCTCACGGTGCATTACTCCTCTCAGGGCGGCTTGGATGCTGAATGGCAGGAGATCAACAGTGTGTTCACAGAGGTGATCAGAGTTGTGGAGGACGCTCGGAAAAAAGCCCTTCAACCTGTGGAAGAGAGGTCAGTCATTTGTGGCTCCGATTACAAAACACTGATGGCATTACCAATACTATCAATTTAAAGAATCTACTGCATGCATTTATTAAGGATTTGCACTCAGAGAGCAAACAGGAGACTCAAACTCAAATCTGAATTTTAAGGTTTTAAAGGTTTCTATTATTTCATAACAGAGCTGAACAGGTGTGGAGATAAGAGGTACAAAAAGGGAAATAGTGCACAAACGCAAACATTTCAGTCCATGTTGAGTTTCCTCAATGCAAATGAGGCAAACATGCACAGTGAGTCCTCCTATATATGAGTTACTCCACAGGTGCAGCTAGTCAGTCATCAAGGGTTTGATTGAACACATACGAAGCCACTTTCCAACATGTAAAGTCATTATAAACACACCAGAACAAAACCTCTATATAGAACCACTACATTCTCATACACATACTTATATGTTAGCTTTTGCAGAGGAAGAAGAAAAACAGGAAGCAAGGATCACGAAAAATTTATCATATCTTTATTTAAGCCAGTAGGGACTCGCTTTTTTAAGGCATAAGATATGTATATATATAGATATCTGCAATCACACTTGGGTCGAATCTGTGGTAAAAAGGTGATAAAAATAGTGGCAACATGCAACCTGGACAAGAGAAGGACAAGACAAACAAGACTCGGTTTCCTGCTGCAGTTTGACCTGAAATAAAATTGACTAATGTAATGTATTTTTTTCAGGAGACTTAGAGTAGAGAAAGAAGAACAAGATCTGGTCCAGAAACTGCAAAATGAAATTGACAAACTCAGGATCTCCATCGATGAGCTGGACAAAAATCCAGACTTGCAGGTGAGACCAGATCATTATGTGAAATCGCAACTGTCTGCCTTTTTTCAGCATTGCAAATGTCAGATATCAACAACAGTGTAGCATATTGAATCACTTGTTTTGAGTTTCCTATGATGTTATAACACTTGTCTCTTCCACAAACGCACACACACACACACACACACACACACACACACACACACACACACACACACACAGGTTTTGCCTCCACCAGGCCTGGATGAATCTCTAGATCGGGGGAATGCAACCCTTGACAGTTTTTCTTCCCTCGGTACTCTGAGAAGCAAAACATCAAACATGATGGAACAAATTCACCAGAAACTGGAAAAACTTTCATCTGTTGGTGAGTTTACTTTAAATTTATCAAGGTTAATGATCGAATAAAATAAATGATTGTAATAACTTAATATATTTATGATCCTGTTGCATTTTCCACAGAACTCAAGAGGATTCCTGAATTTGCAGGTGTGTGAAAAAATTTAAGTATTTAAATGTTCGTAGAGACACAAAGATGGTAAATCACAATAAGTAAGATTACACACTCACAAGGGTTCAAGTTTAATCAAATTTGGGTTGCTAGTCCCTTTTTGTGATCCAGATTTGGACATTTCTGGCAATGTTTTATCTTTTACAAGTGTTTACAGATTTAGCTTAATATTTTGTGCATGATTATAAAACAATGTAAAAGAAAACATCTTTGGAGAAAAAATTATCTGGCAAACCAAATGCAGAAGTTTCCCAAATGCTATTACTAGGGGTGGGCAAAAAGAGCAATTTTAAGACGCATTTAAGATGCAAAATTAAGATTCTGCATTGACACAGAAATTGCGAAATCTATTTTCTAAATGTTGGTTAATAATGGGGTGTTGAGGAAACAAAGAAAGTGGAACTCATCTTTGGTGCATCTTCTGAGTCAACATTTTGTGAAGATGAAGAAAGAGTGAAGGAAAAGGTGAAGAAAAAATGGTTTTAAAAAATATGCAAATATATTGGTGCAACAAGATGCACCAAGGTGCCAAGAGATGTGCACCCTCATTGGTGCACAAGTTTCTAAGAAGAAATTCAAAAATTCAAAGAGAATCTGCAGATGTGCAAATAAAAACATCCTTTGATTTCTTTTTTCCTTTATACCTAAAGAGATCTAAGCGCCTGCACACAAGTCTCACTTATCATCTTTCTTATCACAAATCTTTTTTCCAAATTTCAATCCGAACCAACTCTCCAACTTGATAAAAGATAATAAGAGCAGCAACTTCTCTTCTTACACAAGTCACTTCTGTGCTCATGTTTTCTGTTGAATTAAAAGTGTTGTAACCATCAAAGCAATCTGGATTACAACACTTGTTCAGGTGTTTGGTGCATCACCTGTTCTGTAACCAGACCTTCAATACAACATGTAATCATGACTAAACAGAACACATGTGCACAACTGTACCTGCATGGTTGAACATCATTAATAAACCAGAAATCAAGTTTATTAAAATACCTTAATGTAAGATTAATATGTAAATGCAACAAAGTTGTGCATGAGATTTACCTTCTAAAACTTCTAATGACAAGAGACAAAGGATAAAAAATACTGTAAAATAATATATCAAGATTAACCCAATCAATTCAGGTTTTAGAGTTTTAAAAGGGAATCAGCTTTGCAAATGTTTTAGCAGAAGGAAAATGCATTTATCAGTTTGTTAGACCTTAAAAAATACATAACTGAGACTCATCTATGGTCAGAACAACATCTCTTGTCTGTGCCTCTCAGAACTTCTCAGTTAATGTCAGAGAAAAACACTCAACTGTTAAGGTTTGGTCAAGGTTTGGTCAGGATTAGGCTGAAAAACAACTCGGTTTGGTTCAGGAAAGGATCATAAATGTTTAGTGAGGACCTTTTATGTCATCCAAAAGTTCAAAAACCACAATTCTTTTCAATTATTCAATCATTTCCTTTCTAACTGCAGTGGATGTAAAGCTGGACCAGAATACTGCACATCACTTCCTCGCTCTTTCTCCTGATGGGAAGGAAGTGAAAGATGGAGGGAAGAGCCAGAAAGTTCTTGATGCTCCAGGGAGGTTTGACATGTACGGCAGCATCCTTGGCCTCAACAGGTTGACTTCTGGGAGATTCTACTGGGAGGTGGGGGTGGGCAACAAGACCGGATGGGATCTGGGTGTAGCAAGACGCAATGCAAACCGCAAAGGGATTCTCTCTCTGAAACCAGAAAACGGCTACTGGGTTACTGTCCATTATGAAGATAAAAAGTACGCAGCCCTGACAGCGCCACCTATCAGCCTCTCCCTGACGGCTAAACCCCAGAAGGTGGGTGTGTTCGTGGACCACGAGGAAGGTCTTGTGTCCTTTTACGACGTGACGGCTCAGACTCACATTTACTCGTTTACTGGGTGTTCATTCGGTGGTGAGATTGTCCCATATTTCAGTCCACATCTTGAACAAAACGGGAAAAACTCTGATCCTCTGATCATCTCTGCTGTGAAGAAGCAGTAGTTACTGAAGTGCATGTTTTATTGTTGCACTGAGAGTTGAACTTTTTAATATGAAACATGTAAAAGTTTGGAGGTTCTGTGACAATTTTTACATGAATTAATCATTTACATGATGTTTCTAGTCACCACCAAGAGGGTTGAATTCAGGTTTTCTTACGTTTCTATGTGTTGGAGTTTTGTTTATTGATTTGTCACGTATTCAGGTTCAGACTTCAGGTTGATGGACACTTGTGTGTTCACTTCTGTGGAATCAAGTTTGCAACACTGGTGTTTACTTGTTTCAACACTCGCTGGCAACATGAAATCATAATTCCACAGAATAATTGGCCAACTGCCCCATGTGACTGCCTGTTTATTTGCCCTGTTTCTGTATCTGCAGACGTATTGATGAAGAAAACATGAACATGAATCAAAAACCGTTGATTGAAAAACCTTAGTTGCATTAATGTGCTTTACTTGCAATTAATCATGAGGTTCTGTCCGAAACCATAAAGTAAGAAAAGACACAGCAACCAGTGTATGTTGAAAGGGACTCTATGGGGGAAATTTTGTGACGCCAAGAATGGGGGTTATATGCAAATATCCACCCTTCCCAACTAAAAACCGATTGTTTGCTCTATAATGGTTAAACTGACAACATAACAGGCCAATTGTGCATCATATAAAATTTCACTGGTGAATCTATATATGCAGTTTTTATATCCATGTGACCACTGAGAATGCAGTTGTGGCTGCTATGTTTGTTTGTTTGTTTTGTTTTTTGCTGTAAATAGAAATATTTCTTCCACTTACAAAAAACTTTTATTGCAAAGCTTTGTTGGCTTGACAGAGCTGCTGCTCTCAAACAGCAATATGCAGAACCAGACCTTTAGGAGGAATATGCAGTTTCTATAGTGAATTTGCTTTTTGTTGAGGGAACCAGTGTAATGCTAACTTCTGAGCTAACTGACAACAAAAGATCATCCCGGCACTTCTCTATTCCTGATGTTTTTACAGCTGGTTGGGGTTAAGCTCACATTAAGGCGAAATCTTGAACAGACAGATGCATTTATATTTGCATTTTTAATGTCTAGCTAGAGTTCATAGACCGTAAACTTATCTTGTATAAGTTATAAGTAGAATTTTTTAAAAATTTATTCCAAATAGAAGCTCTTGAACAACTAAAGTGGCTGTTTTCTATTTCCATTTTTATCTACTGCTGTTTAATGCAAATATATTTGGTGATTATATGTTTTATATTACATTAAATTGTTCCTAGCAAGATTAGTGTTAAAAGTTGTTCTGTGTTCCCTTTCATGATAAAATAAAATGATTAAATAAACGGAAATAATATTTTGGATGACTTTAATTGTGGCTGTTGACACACCAGTGAACACTGTGCATGGAGCTGATGCAAGAACGCCTAGAAAATGCTTTCCTATTCATTTTCATGGTACAAAGGACAATCTTCCAGCAAAACTACTTGGAACCTGTGAGTTAAAGACAGATTTGATCGGCCATGTTATTTTAAGGGTTATGGATTCCAGTTATCAGGCTCATTTTTTTGACCTGCAGCTAAAACTGCTCTCCAGCTTTGCTACATGAAGCCTCATTTTTACTCACATTAAAAAAAAAAAATTGGCTTGTCATTTTGTTCTTAAGCTACATTTTATTTCTCAGTGTTCTTTGTGACATGATTGTGATCAGAGTAAAATGAGTCACGCATGAAAGGAAAAATTATACCATCGGAAAGCCATCAAAGAAGTGGCAGAGGAGGCAGAGAAGGGCAGCTTCTGACTGTGGCTAAGGAGGAAGCACAGGAGTTGGCCGAGTAACACCTTGGACATCAGCAGGGGGTGGCAGGGAGAGTTACCTGCCATTGCTCCACCGCCAGGAGATTTACTGGGGTTAAAGGAGTGAAACATCCATGACTGGTGGTCCCCAGCTGATGACCCATGACCCCCCTGAAGGTAGACCATCAACCACCAAAGGGGTCAAACTGAGTTTTCTAGCCCAGTCTGTCATGGACTCTGCTGGAGCTTCCTAGCCCCACCCTCCTGCGGCTCCTCCTGCTCACACACCTCTACTCATCCTCC
>JAPZDY010000374.1:0-10552 GCA_029783645.1 Ctenochaetus hawaiiensis | reverse complement strand
GGTGACACCTAGCGGACACCTTAGTGTCCTACACACACATATATTAACACCTTGAAACGGCTCTTACAGTAGAAATGTAACTAGTAAATTATACTGTGAATGTTACATGTGAATGTACAAAAATAACAACAACAACAACAACAACAACAACAACAATAATAATAATAATAATAATAATAATAAACAAACAGAGACATCTGCATGACGATCATAGCAGGAAATATAAATAGCCATGTGTATATCATTGCCATGCTCAGTAGTCTAGGAAAAGGATGAAAAGGATAAATATAATAGTATACTATATTATATTATTATATTTAGTATTATATAAAATATAAAGTGTAGTTTATTCTTAGTGTTGGGGGTGAGGCTTAGTGAATTGGAGACATGGCTCCGCACCATGGAAAACCAGCCACCAGCTATTGTAGCTAGCCAGGCTCCTATAGCCAGTGTGGGCCAACTTTGCAACAGTTCCTGCTAGCCGTTCCCCAACAGCTCCTGAGCAGCTGGGAGGCTAGCTGACTGTTTGAAGGTAGCGTAGTCCCAAGTCAAAACCCACCCTGCATCCCCACTGACCTCTTTACAAGTTGAATTGAGTTTCCTTACTCAGCGACACACCTGCTGAGAGACAAACTCTGGTCATTGGCAACTCCATTTTACAACATGTGAAATCAGCATCTACAAAGACCACGATTAAGTGCATCCATGGGGCCAGAATGGGTGACCTTGAATCAAATTTAGAGCTGCTGGCAAAGGATATGAATAAATGCGGCAAAATTTAATACATGTCGGCAGTAAAGACACCCTACTGCACCAATCACAGGTCACAAAAATTAACATTGAGTCGTGTGTACATGCACAGTAACAATGTTGGACTTTGTAGTTTTCTCTAGGCCCCAGCCTAATTTCACTAGTGATGACATGTTAACATTACTCAATCGCTGGCTATCGAGGTGGTGTTTGGCATATGATGTTGGTTTTGATAATTAGCAGGCTTTCTTCGGAAAACCTAGTCTTATTAGGAGAGATGACATTCATCCCACTTTTAATGAAGTGGCTAGAAATGTGGATGAGTTTGTTAGTCAACCAAATCGTGACCAAAGTTGAGATTAGGACAGAGTTGCAGTCTTACACCCTTCTTTGTGCATTCGTTAAAGCAGTCACCCCCTCAAAACCCCATAGAAACAGTGTCTGGCCTGGCCACTTAAATTATGTAACAAGTTACCAGGAATGGATGGATGGATGGCTGGCTGGATGGATGCCTGGCTGGATACTTTATTGATCTCCAAGAGAAATTCACAATTCCAACAGCTTGACAAAGTAAAAGAACAGTATAATAAAGAGGCATGCAAGGTGCTAAACTATAGAATAAAGGAAGATAAAAGTACAATATAAAAAAAAATAAAAGCTAACACTTCCACTATACATTGCAGTTGTGCAAAATGATAGTGTGTAACATACAGGTGTGCAACGGGCAGTTTATACACACTTAAAGTAACCATCAATTAGATGTGTGTGATAATGTGCGTGTGTGTCCTAAGGTGCGTAGTCTGAGTGTGTTAAGGTGTGCATGTGTCCTTAGATGTGTGTTGTGAGTGTGTAATTAGTCCAGGGCTCTGCTGAGAGGTGTTGAAGAGCCATATGGCATGGGGTAGGAATGATTTCCTCAGTCTGTCAGTCGAGCAGGACTGTGAAAGCAGTATGTCACTGAAGCTGCTCCTCTGCCTGGAGATGGCGCTGTGCAATGGATGATATGGATTGTCTGTGATGGACAGGAGCCTGCCTTCCTCACCAGTTTATCCAGTCATGCAGGGTCCTTCTTCTTGAGACTGCCCCCCCCAGCAGTTTCTTGCAGATGTTGAAGGACGCCAACCTTCTGAGGAAGTACAGACAGCTCTGTCCTTTCCTGCACAAAGCGTCTGTGTTGACAGTCCAGTCCAGTTTTTTATCCAGCTGTACTCCCAGGTATTTGTAGGTGTGTATGACCGTAACACAGTTCCCTTTGATGAGAACAGACTCAGGGTGCGGCCTGGTTCTCCAAAGTCCACACTATCTCCCTGGTCTTGGTGATGTTGAGGAGCAGGTGGTTGGAGTCACACCATGTGATCAAATGTGGACTATTAAATATCAGATCACTGTAATCAAAAGCTTTATTAGTGCATGACTTGATTTCTGATGATTGTATTGATTTACTTTGTCTTACTAAAACCTGGCTGTGTCATGACAACTATGTTAGTTTAAATGGAGCTTCTTCACCCAGTCACACTCATATTTCTGGAGGCACTGGTCAAGTTGCAGCCATTTTTGACTCTTGCTTATTAATCAACCCTAAACCTGAAGAAACTGGTCCTTATGTGTGTGAGTCAAGGATCACACCAGCTTCGGGCAAAACTGCAGGATTCATTTTATTTAACAATGCAGAGCAGACCAGGTGAATACAAGCAATATCCAGCGACTTCCAGACTGCCTGAACAACAAACATTTTGATTGGCTGGCTGCAAACATGACACAAACATGACAAATATGGTGGCTCGTAAGGGACAAACAGAAAAACCTTTTGGCCAGATGATCTACAACCTAAACTAAATCATGACCTTTTTGAAAATCTTATTCTTAGTCTTTCACACCCAACCAGTAATCAATTCCATTTGTAATAGTGTATCACGCTCCTGGTCCATATTCTAAATTTTTGCAGGAATTCTCAGAGGAAACTCAAGCTTGGTCCCTAGAACAGATAAAGTTATAATTGTGGGAGATTTTGTTATTCATGTGGAGGTTAATAATGAGTGCCTTTGCACTGCCTTTCTCTCATTGTTAGACTCAGTTGGCTTCATTTAGACTAGGGGCGCCCATTACATCGATTGCGATCTACCAGTCGGTCGCAAAGGTAATGTTAGTAGATCGCATGGCATTAAAAAAATCCATCCAATCCATCCAATCCAATCCAATCCAATTCAATCCGTGCAGATGGGAAGCAGCGCACGCCATTTCGGAGCAATTCACAGGTCTTTCCCCAGTTACCATGGAAACAGATAACAAGAAGTGGAGTGACTCGTGCGCAAGCTACCGAGTTGCCCAATTTATTTCTACTAAACTTCAGAAAGGGTATAAAAATGAGTGGGGGAGGTGCAGTGCAAGTCATCAGAGTAAGGTAATGACAAAAAATGTACACAATTGTATTGTGCAATATGGGTTCATGCAGTTATGCAATGTACATCAACTCATGCATTTTTATAGTAAGTAGATCATCTTAACTTGGTCATTTTATAAGTAGCACACAAGCTGAAAAGGTGTGGTCACCCCTGATTTAGACTGTACATAAACCCACACATTGCTTTCACCAAACTCTTGACATTGTTTTTGCCTATATATTGAACATTTGACTGTCTATCCACATTTGATAACTTTTGAACTGCGGTTGCTTGACTACAATTTGAGATATATATATGAGATATATTTTCCTGATTTTCTCCACCTCTTTCCTTGTCTCACCTCTTCCCTCTCTTTATCTGCTTTGCCTTTTAAAAAGTCAAATCATTAATAATAAAAGTCAACAAGTAAGACTAAGTTTTCCTTTCCTTTCCTTTCCTGCTGTGCAGTTTGTTGATGGGGCCAAGGAGATCTGCCATGCCTTGCAGAGAGAGGGATTCTGGGCTGATTTTATCGATCCATCCTCAGGCTTAGCGGTAAGATTCAACAGCTTACATGCAGGTCGCCCATGCTTAGTTGCTTAGTCAGTGTATTTGGTAATATACTTTCACCAGTTCATTCTTTTTTGCATGTGTTTGTTGTGTCAGAAAGAGGCTGATTAGATCATCTAAGAAAAATTGCAAAAGAAAGTTTCAGGAAAAGTTTAAGTTTCAAAAAAGTATTTCAATAAAGTATAAAATTTTGTTTTTTTAAACAACACTACCTCATTTCTCATAAAAGCTATCAAAAAAGTTTTCTTTTGCTATTAGTACTGAAATTTTGGATTCATATTACCATTAATGTCACAAAATCAAAACAGTACCTTGAGTTTCCCCCTCAATCCATATCTACCTTAAATCTCAAGTTACAAAAAAATTAGTAAAAAATTAGATCTGCATTGTACCTAAGTATAGAGGAGTTCATCCATTCTTGTATCTTAATCACTTGGTACAGTGGTGCTGCAGTGTACCGTAGTTGTTCAACAGTGTGCAACAGACTTTGGAGAAAGCTACGATATAATCTCTAGTTGATAGGGCAGACGAGCACTCTTAAATGTTCACATTGTGCTGCTGGTTTTTAGAGAACTGCCTTTCATTTTTTTTTAAAACTGCTGAAGTTTTTTTCGTGATAGATGTGACAAAATAACTGTATGAAAAATGTGTGTGTTCTTCCTCAGTTTTTTGGCTCATATACCAATAACACACTGTTTGAGACAGACGACAGGTACCGTCACCTAGGCTTTAAAATAGAGGACCTGGGCTGCTGCAGAGTGATCCGGCATCCTTTGTGGGGGACGCATGTTTTTGTTGGTACGATATTCACCAACGCACCACCCAACAGCTGTATCATGAAGAAGTTGCAAGGCAGCTAAACAAACTCAGAGATACTGGGTTGCAACTAAGACTTAAAAAACGCCAATCAACTGTGAATATTCAGTCAAGGGTATCGTAAGCAAAAATAAGCTTACTCATCTATAATAATAAGAAGAAGAAGAATAAGAAGAAGAATGCTTATTATTATTATTATTATGTCTATTGTTATTATTATTATTATTATTATGTCTATTATTATTATTATTATGTTTATTATTATGTCTATTTTATCTTTCCATCATGTAAATAAAAATATTGGTTGATATCGATATACGTCTATAGATTCATAATGTTGCTGTCATCATAATAAAGTTTTTCTTGACTGACCTACCCGTGGCTTCCTTTTAGGTTCAGTTCCGTTTCAGTTTTACTAATTTATCTAAGAGTTTTCTCTAAACTTTTAACAGAATATTTATGGAAGCAATGAACTATGATATCACTGTAACTATGCCCTGGCAGTAAAATACTAATATAAGCAGGGGGAAAACTGAAATATATTTTGCCTGTTCAACTTAACAGTTTAAAAATTTAAATGTTGTAAGCTTGAAAAAACAACAGTGGAGCTGACGTCTTAAAGTGAACACAACAGGTATATTTCCAGCAGTGAAGGCAAGTTTTCATCTTTTTTTTAATAATTGGAGTATTTTTTTTGTTTCAAGTTTGGGGCACTTTCAAAATAATTGTACATATTTTTTTTATATTTGAAGTAAAATGAGCCCAGATTTAAATGCATACAGTAATCACAACCCTGTGCTAACATGAGTCAATAATAAGTATAGTGCTGTTTCAAACAAGGTATGTGTATCAGATACTATCTGTTTTAGGGAAAGTAGAAGATAGGAATAATTACTTAGACTTTTATTTGACTCTTAATAGCCTTCATCAGTTACATATTACCTTTGAATAAATGAAATTTTATTGAGTAAAAGCCTTCAGTATAAACCACTAGATGACAAAATCATGTAATCATGTTATAATGACAATATGTAATCCGCTCGGTCATTGCAGTGGTCATCTCTTGCATTGCATACCACTGCCTCAGGTTTTTTACAAAATTACAGACTAGTCGCTACAAGTATTGTCAAAAAATTCAAAATCATTGTAATTTTTCCTCTCTGCACCTTGGATTGGTTACTCTGAAAACTGACATAGCTGAGTAAGGCACTGGACAACAGCTTTTTTTACTGAAAATATAACATCGAATCAAGTTTAAGTTTTACACAAATGTTAGCATATGTTAGAGATTTGATTTTAATATTGAAGGAAGTCCAAAAGAATGCTTGTTAATATAATTGTCTGACTTCTCTGATCTCTAACTTTGTTCTTCATCCTCTCCATCTTCCTTGTTAAATTAAGGATTTATGTAATGAATGGAGTGTTGCACTGAGAGAATAGCAGCCATTACCATTTTGGAGTAACATACCGGAGTGTTTATTCAGTGACAATAATTGCTGTAGTGTCATTACTACTTTATTATCTCACTGCCCAAAAAGAATGGAAAATAAATCACCAAAATTTATCTTTAGGATTAATCAGTCTTATGAGGAGGAATTTATTTATCTTTATCTTTTGTTTTTAAAGAACACACACAGACAGCTTCCTACTGATAAATGGAGGTATTTGTATATAACTAAATGTCAAAAATTTAAGTGAAAGATTATAAAGGACACAATGGTCAACCACAACATATGAGCCACTGACAGATGAAGTGATCATCTCTTTACAATGTAATGTTCTACTGGAAACTCTGGATCCTGGCATTCATGTGGGATGAGATCTGCAGGGGCACGGACCACCAACCCCCTGATTAGTAGACAACCCACTCTACCTCATGAGCTACATGCCCCAACACTGGGGTTTAAATAAAGAGAAGCAGGTTTTTGAGATGAAGTGTATATGTGGTAATAAAACACACCTAATAGACAATGGTGTAAATGATATAGTTTCAGATCTGTGATCTAACCTCCTTTACCTCCCCCTGGAGGGTCAGGAGACCCTTTTCCTGCCTCTCATAGGCCAACAGGAATTCCCGGAATTGGAGCAGAGAAGTTTCTCTCCCTCAACCTGTAGCTCTTCTGGCACATTTATGGGGGCAGACTTGAAGAACACTGTCTCATTTGTTACATTTATTGCGAATGGGGGTGACTTTCCTCTCAAGGAGTATCCTCTCATCACATAACTGTGTTCATTTTCAAGGCAAAAGCCTCAAAGAGTGTAATTTCTTATCAGAGATTGTTCATCTGTGATGTAGGTCACTTTATTCTTCTTGGCCACCAACAGTGTCACCTCCCTACTCTTACTGAAATTCCATGTTGTAACTTTTTCAGTGTCCTGGAGAGACACTACGTGTGGACTGGAGGCGGCCTGCAGTGTGGCATCTCTGGACTTGTATTCAAAATTCTCCTTAGTGCCATTATGAAAAAAGGAAAAAAATCACAAAGAGAAAGAGATGTCTTAGTAAAGAAAACTCCCTTGGCTACTATGAACAATTACTAAATTAGAAATTTTGAAAGAATCAGACAAAATGCCTGCAGCTAAAAAGCCATAAATTGCACTGATAGAAAACCTGGAGAATAAAACTGATCAAAGTGGAATTACAATTGCATTACATTAAGAAGAATTGAAATATGTTGTACAAAAGGACAGGACCTGAACTTTCTTCCTGTCAAACAAAGAGCTGATGAAGGTAAGTGTGAGTAATAACTTTTTAGACAGAAAGTAGTATTTGGGCAAAACAAACCTTTCAAAACTAGGCCCATTTTAGACAAAAACCCTCAGATTACCTGCCCAGATTGTATCAGGAATATTCCCCCAACCATAAAGCCTGCACTCAAAAGTTCTGGTCTCTTTGTATTAATTCGGAAGCTAAGAAATAAGAATCCATTGTAATGAAATCCATTTATATTATCATTCCAGAGTCAAACAAAATCCAATATAGGATTTTTTTTATCCTATCCTGGTTCATTTTTTTTTATTATTCCAAAGCAAATTCATAATAGTAACCAAGCTCCAGAGGCCATTTTTGCTGCTGAATTTGTTCTTCTACTTTGACTCAACAACTCTAACTGTAAATTTGATTAAATAACATTCAAATACAACATCAATACCTCAATTCATAAAGATATACTCAGGCGCTTTCCAAGTTTGGGCTTGTTTATATTTGTTGTCAACTGGAATATTTGATTAAAAATGCTTTTTATTGGCATAGAGACAGGTTTTAAATAACATACACCTCACAAAGGCATTGAAATGTTAACAAATGCAATAATTTTTGATAACTCTTGATACATATCAAAGACATCAATACTGTGTATGGCGATAAATGGAGAATAAGTGTGGAATCAGGGCAGGTTCAAGTAACCAGACCCGTACTAAGTGGTCTCAAATGGCGGAAGATGACTGAAAGTTAGAGAAAAGACAGAGAAGAAAGAGCAGAGGGACTTGAGAATAGCAAAAGGTGATAAGAGCAAGAAGCATTATCACAACTTTAAAAAGCATAAATAGCCTTAAAGTTAAAAAAAACTGAATATTTTCAACAGTATGCAAGGTTTAAAAAAGTAAAATACAAGCATAAATGTCCTTATAGAGCAGAGCATTTTGATATTTCAAAGCTTTTGCAGTACAAGGTATTGTCACAACTGAGCTAGGACTTGAACCCAAAGTCCTAGTGGTAACATCCACTTTTCCCTGCAAACATCTTTTCCTGTGTGTCACAATTGAAGCCAAAGTGATGTTATCATGCCATCTTAAAAATGTGATGCAAAGTATTTCGTTATTTTCAATTTCTTGGACACTGCTACTAAGGCTGAACATTGCAAGTGCTCAAGTTTTAGAGATCAGCTTTTAGCTTCAAGTACTTCACTCCCCATCAAGTTTATCCATGAGGTCTTCCATCATATGACTTTCCTAGCTCAGTTCAGGTTAGTCTCAGTAGGTGAGGCACATATTTGTCAAGGGATGCACTGAAAGTGAGGTCCAAGAGGTCCTTGCTGGTGATCTGCTGAAGTTATTTAGATATCTGAACAACACAATTAAGCAAAACAATGTTAATTGATTGTTACAATGTCAGGGCTTTGATTGACCATGCTACCTACAGCAATCAGTCAGTGGTGAGTCAGGAACCTGTGAACCTGAATGGCAGGATTTAACACTTCTCTCAAAACCTTTGTGATGCATGCAAGTTGACATACTCTTGCAGAATTTTAGTGTCATTCTTTATCAATACATGGTTATGTGTCAACATTTATACGCAGACTTTGTGACATCCTTCACCTGACATTTGTCACATCTATGTGCTACTTTTTGGCTCAGAGAAACAGTCTATCCAATACTCCTTGTTCTTAAGGACATTAAAAACTGGTATTGTAAATTTTGAGACTGATGGTGTAGTGGATAATTGACCAGACAGTAACCAAATAAATGACAGCAGCCTTAGCTCATCTAATGAGAACAGCGAAGGCCATCTCTTCCGGACCTCTGACACTATAGGTTGCATCTCTACTATCTCTCTCCACCAGAGGGAAATGTCAGTGCCATCTTTTGCCATATCAGTGTCAGGGTTTTTCTTTTCCATTTCATCAATCGGAGCAACTCTTTCCTTTTCAAGAGAAGAATCATCATGGTGTTTTGGATAATCTGGGACATGATTGACCTCTCCATGTTAGGGCTTTTTCAGGGTGAATGAACTGTCATCCTCATCCCCTCTTTTTCTCTTCCTGTTTACATCTACTTCATTGCAGCCTGCCTGACACAGCTTTGACCTGTAATTTCCAAGTTTGTATTTGATGCTTGTTTTCAATCCGTAGCCTGTGATGCTACCTGGTTCCATCGGTCATCAATTCTTGAGAACCAGCAAGGAGGCAACTGACTCAAGTTTGCCTTTCACAGGGTAGCTTTTGATTTCCAAAATTGCGTCTGCAGGTTTATTCAAAATTTCCATCTTAATGTCTCTTGTTACATCAAGGCCCTTTTTTGTCTTTTCATATGTCTCGTTTCCCTTGCACAATTTCAGTTCAACATCATATGAGAACTTGGGGACAAGAAATGGCATTGGCCACACGGCAGCACGCCTTAAGTTGCTCTGGATAGAATCAGTATAGCTAGACCCAAAATCTTCAGGGCAAACATTGGCTGTATCAAGAGAGTAAATTGAACCAATGGAACAGTCGCTGGATTGGTTAAGCGGAGAACGATCACAGTGCTGCATAACACGAAGGACCACACGTTCAGCTGGTAATTCAGACATTGTGGTCAAGCACCATAGAGCTTTTCCAAACTCTGGATCCTCACACAAGCCCCTGGCATGACAAAGCCCTTGGTATGCCGGAAGTGCCCTTGGTGTGACAGAGTTGGAGTTGCTCTTGTGTCATTCGTGTGAGGCAGCGTACTGAAAGTACCTGTGGTTTGAAAATACTCACAAGTAACCCCTTTCCAAAAAAAAAACAAACAAAAAAACCCCACTTAATTACAGTAATGTGACTTGTAATTCACTATTTCCCACCCAGTATGTACTATACAATCATGCAAGTTTTCCTTATCTAATTTTATTCTCTTTTCCCTTTTGAAAAAAAAAAATTTAAAGGTTATTTTTCTTAATTATAGACTGTATAAATGTTGTGGAAATGCTGTAAAAATGAAGGAATGTGTAAACAAAAAAGTGAAAGAATAGTTTTAAATAATAGTATATGTTGGAGAATATACTTCTCTTTATATTGTACAATAAAATGATTCATTAAATTAGAAAGAAGCATAAATGATTTAAAGACGAGATAAGTGTTAGAACTTCATATCATAACCCATACACACAGAGCTAAACTTTTTAGCTTTTTTTTAATTTTTAATTTTTATTCTTTTAGTGTGTGCTTGTGACCATCACCCGCCCTCCTTGGATACTGGCCTATCAGACTTTATTATATGGAGTTTCCTGTTGTCAGCCAGAGAGGGCAGTGTTACACCACAGTGAATCGGGGGGAAACTAGAGAGAGGTAGGA
>JAPZDY010000373.1:0-10558 GCA_029783645.1 Ctenochaetus hawaiiensis | reverse complement strand
GGTGGTACTTACTCTTGATTTCTTCTGGTGGACTATAATTGTATTTAAGCAGTTGTGTTTTACTTAAATTAATTTTATAGCCTGATAATTGACCATAATATTCAAATGACTGCATTAATTTGGGTAAAGAATTTGTTGGTTGACCCAGAAAAATCAAAATATCATCTGCATAGCAGGCTAATTTATGTTCCTTCCCATGAATATTGATGCCTTTTATTTCTTTGTTTTGTCTTATATATTGAGCTAATGGTTCCAAATATAATGCAAATAATAGTGGTGAACACGCACAACCCTGCCTTGTTCCTCTCTCCAAAATAAAACTGTTTGATAAGCAACCATTTACTTTTATTCTAGCAGTGAGTTTGTTATACAATGTCTGTATTGTTTTAACTATTATTTTATGTTGGCCAAATCTATGTAGAACTCGATAAAGAAAGGTCCAATTCACTGAGTCGAATGCCTTTTCTCTGCATCAATTACTAATTATTTTATTCTTTTGAATGTTGTTAACAATTTGTAATGTCCGTCATATATTATCTTGCATTTGGCGCTCTCAAATAAAACCTTTCTGGTCATTATGTATCAAATTACGTAAGAACTTTTCTAATCTTCCAGCCATGAGAGAAGCAAACAGCCTACAGTCTATATTAAGAATTGATATCGGTCTATATGACCCACATTCTAACTTATCTTTATTTTCTTTTGGAATGGTAGAGATTATTGCTTCTTTCCAACTGGGTGGTGTTTGTGCCTTCTTTAGGACCCAGTTCAGTGTAGGAAGCATCACTGGTATGAGCTCTTCTTTTAGCTCCTTATACCATTCTATATACCATCCATTTATTTAATTTGAGTTTACTTATATGAGTTTATTTTATTTTTAATTTCTTTTCTGTTATGTCCTCAATCATTAGTTTATTCTGTTCTTCATTTAACACTGGTAACTCCAAAGATTCCAAAACACTGTCTTTTTCAGCTATGCTGCCCCGGCCGTTTTAGAGTAAAGAGTCTTATAAAATGTTTAAAAGGCTCCCTGAATTTCATTCAGTCTACTTTTTATTATTTTTGTGACTGGATCTTCTGTGTTCTGTGCTATTTTCTTTTTGAGTTTCCAGGCCAGAACCTTTATTGATTTAGATCTACCTTCGTAATACTTTTGTTTAAGAAACATTAGATTTTTCGTAATTTTGTGGGTGGTCAAATCATTAATTTCATTTCTTGTTTTTGTGATTTCCTCTATTATATCCTGTGCTGTTTTCATTTTAGGTTTTTTCTCTAATTCGTTTAATTTGTTTTGTAATTCTTCTAATTTCTTGTTTCTCATCTTTTTCTTATTAGAGGATATTGCTATAATTTTCCCTCTCAATACAGCCTTTAAAGCGTCCCACAAAATTGGAGGGGACACGTCACCATTGTCATTAATTTCCAAGTAATAATGGATCTCTCTTTTAATCTGTTCTTCAAAATGAGGATCATTGAGTAGACTCAAATTTATCTTCCAATTATTAGTTTTTGGTTGTAGGTTTAGATCCACAGACAGGTATACAGGTGCGTGGTCACTTAAATCTATTGTCCCGATTTCATGAGTGTTAATTTTGTCTTTGTCTTTTCGGAATTCTATAAAATAATCTATTCTTGTGTATAGTGAATGAGCTGATGAGTAATCAGTATAATCCCTTTGTTTAGAGTTTAAGTTTCTCCATATATCGATTAAACCAACCTCCTAATAATAATGTATTAATTTTCTTAATTAGTGACTTCGTATCTTGTGCTTTTCCATTAGAAGTGTCTATAGTTTTGGCTGTAAGTGCATATTTAAATCTCCCCTACAGATTAGAAGGCTTACTGTCTCTGTTATCATCATATCAACAATTTTCTTGAAGAAAAGGTGGTGCGTACACATTTAACAATGTGATTGAGTTACTCTCAATGTTTTCCCTTACTAAGATGAATCGACCCTCCTTATCACTTATCTCAGATATTTTTTCAAAGTGTAGTTTGCCTGATATAAGTATAGCAACTCCTCTCCTTCGTCCGGATTTATAAGAAGAGAAATAAACACTTGTGAAATCCATTCTTTTTAATTTCTCATGTTCCTTGCAGTCTAGATGGATTTCCTGTAGGTACACTATTTGTGCTTGTTCTTTCCTCATTTTAGTTAGAATCTTATTGCTTTTAATTGGATTCAACAGACCATGCACATTATAAGAAATGATTTTTACCTTGCCACTCGTCATACTCTGACTGTCTAAACATAAACATTGGAGCTGTGTAGAACGACAGCTGCAGAAAGAACACTGAGTTGTACTTGAACAAAGAAAAAATAGAAAACAGATATGTTGACTTCCAACTGTGGGGTCTCCAATACGACCCTAAATAAGCCCAATGAACGTTGGCGCTGCATTTGGTGGTGGCCTCGACACCAGAGCGCGAAGTGCTCTCTCCACTCGCAGCTCCGCGGAGTCCAGCAATTCAAGTTTCTCCTTTAATAAACATTCCACAAAAACAACCACTGATGGAGCGTCATCTTCCAAT
This sequence comes from Ctenochaetus hawaiiensis, assembly GCA_029783645.1. NCBI lineage: Eukaryota > Metazoa > Chordata > Actinopteri > Acanthuriformes > Acanthuridae > Ctenochaetus > Ctenochaetus hawaiiensis. The sequence continues at coordinate 8,026 of JAPZDY010000373.1, read as the reverse complement.
CCCTCGTTGATGCCATGTATTCTAATATTTTCTCTCCTGGACCTTCCCTCCAGGTCCGTCAGCTTGGCATCCATTGCAATTTGCAGTTTGAGCATCTCCGTTACTGCTTCCTCATTAGCTTGTATTTGAGTTTCAGCATTCACAGTCCTTTTTTCTGCCTCTTCCACTCTCTTGTTTGTTTTATTTATTTCCTCTTTGATTACCTTTAGCTGCTCACAATTATCTTTCCTGAATTCCCTTAGTTCTCTGAGTATAAGGTCTAAGCTCGCATTGCTAGCTTTTTCCCCCTCGTCTGTTAACATATCGTTATCCTCCGTGGCGCTGCTAGCAGGTGAAGTAGGGTTGACTCCATCTCCTTTGTGTAACTTGCACTGCATAGATTTCTTACTGATTTTTCCTCTTGGCATCTTGAAGCCCTCACTCTTATTTCTTACTCTCGCAAAAATCTTAACGAATTTATGTCGCAACGGGCTATTTTAAACTCAGATGTTGGTAGCACGTTCTCCTATGCTGCCATCCTTATCCCTAGCTCACCAAATTTGATGTCCATATTCTCTGATTTCTAAGTAATTGATATTTTACAAATGTCAGCAGATGTGTATTTGTAAAAAAATCATTGGTAAAAACAAAAACAACTTTAAAATCCAGCTTGTCTTTTAGTTCAGGAAGTTCCCACCATTATAAGTAGTAATATCAGTGCACTCTTGTATATGTATTGTACCAAAGCATGGTGTAAACTACATATTAATCTTGCACATACAATGCACAGTACTAATTAGACCCCTTGATAGGGATCCTTGCAACAAATGCAAAGACATGTTTCATAACATGTTTCATAAAGAGCCCTTTAAATGTATTAGTATTTATGTAAACATCTTGCAACTGGTAGTTTTAGTACCAATGGGTAATGTTGGTAATGACCCTTTTTGTAATTTCTAACCAACACAGATCCAGTTTGTTTCATAGTAGTTCAATTTAATAGGTCAAGTGTGGGTCTTCAGAGACTTTGTGCACAACCGGAAGCTTTGACTAACTGACTTGAAGCAGGAAGCAGGTGATTAAGCAGTGATATAGTACCATTTTGTAGCAGGTAGGAGATGTAATAGAGGCTGAGTATTGGCAACAAGGTAAATTAACAATCCAGGCAAACACCAACAGGAAGTAAATAGAGGCCAGGCAGAGGAATGAGGAACCTGCAGAGACAGGTAAGGAGCTCATGTGGCACACACACAATGGGAAACTTTTCCACAGGACAGCACAGGCAAGTATGCAGGCGCTCATGACTATGACACATATTCTATGGTAAATAAAAAAAGTGCTGCACATGTGGTCACACTGTATGATGAGTAAGTTGATATTTTATTTTTCAATGGAAGCAGTGTTACCTGTTATACAAATATTTTTAACACTGTATAACCCCTGGAGTCATCCAGCCCTGGTGTCCTACTCATGGAATAAGGTGCAAGAAAAAAAAAAAAAGTCTAGTCAAAGAATTTAGGATTAGTAATGACAATCAGCAGATGGTAGAGGTGATGCACTGACATTGAGCAATGGATTATAGACAGAAGGCTGTATGTGGTCAGATAGATGGAGTCAGTCAATGAATGTCACTCAGGGCAACAAGGAGAAGAGGGTTGCTGGGCAGCTTGACCTTAAAGGTGCTGGGCAGGAGCAAGGATGAGGAGTTGGGCAACTGTCAAGATAAGAAAGGCTGCAGGCCAGGGTCATAAACCCAAGCCTTACCGTTTGGACTGCAGGCAGGGACATTGGTTGCTGGAAACCTCTATCTTTACTGGCAGGCTTAAGGAGAAATTGACTGGGGCTTTGAGATTGTAATGTAATTGGGGGTTTGAACAAAATCTTTAAGCCAGGCAGACAATGAATTCCTATGAGATGATTTACAGGAACATTTCATGCTCCAGTGCTATGCTCAGAGCAGCCATTTTGATTTGTAAATACATCTCCACTCAAGGAACAAGGAGCAAGGGAATGAGAGTAAATTACAGTTTAATAACATAAAGAGGCAAATAGAGGTTGAAGTAAAGATACTTAAATGATATAAACAGGCTTACAGATAGCTGGACTGATAAGTCAAGTAAGATGAGAGTCACAAAGAAGGAAGGAAGCACAAAGAAATGCAAAAACCAAGTAATGGTGCATGTTTGAATGCTGCTGCCTTGAAGAACAACACAAGGAAGGACGAAAGTGGTGCCTTGGTGACATTAAAGATGCAAAAGAATGAAACAAGGTATTGAGAGTTTTGAGGAGAAACATCACTGGAAAATCTAAGAGACTTTTCAAGGAAAAGGGCAGTTGTGCATAGAATAGTTAAATATACAAAAAGGAGATTGGAGAGAGAATTCTGTTTCACTATTGGTAGAGGAGTAAAATTTAACAAATGCACAGCTCCATATTTGCTACAGCCAGTCAGTAACATTAAACCACCAGAACGAATGAGTCTTACATGGAAAATCTGTTAGCCAAGGTTTAAAAACTTAAAAAACCTTGTTATTGCCATTCAGAAAAGGCTGACCACAGTTAGTGGATGTTAATGAGCAACATGAAAGATGTTTGGAAATTTTGTGGAGTTGGGTTAGGACCTTTAGTACAGGAGCTGGAGCAATAATGACAGGTCGGTTGGCTTAAAGGAAAGAGCACAGAACGACCGTGTCCAACAGATTTGGCATCGAGCTGAATGGTGAGTTTGGGATGGAGAGAGTACACCAGATCTGACACGATCAACCCCCCTCAGGATGGTACTATTATAAGATATACAAGAACTGGATGCCGGACCCCAATATGGCCACTATTCATACCTATAAAATTGCACAGTGGCGCATATACCAAAAAAGTTTTTTGCGTCCCATTGCACATGCCTGTTTGTGTCTACCCCCACTGTCCCTTTTGAAATGTGAGCAAGCATGCACATGCGTTCTTGTGTTGTTCCCACAACCAACCACATTCTGGACAGAAACTGTGCATTCTTGTGAGCTTGTGAATACTGGCCCATGGTAAATTTAATTAATTTATACCATACCATACAATTTAATTTATACCAGCGCTGGTATGGCAAGTGCAATGTAAATAAATACGAGTCCCATAGCACATTGGCTTAACAAGTGGAGGTTCTTTATAGCCTATATTGGATTGAGGGAAAAAAGTCAACATCTTATGCGATTAATCTATGAAGGCTAATGTTGCCACCAACAGTGAAAGTCGTTTAAAGCATGTAGGCTAATGTATAAAAAAAGGAGGTAACGTGTAAAACAATAAAAAAGGCTTATGTTAGGTACAAAGTCATTAAATTACAATGAAAAGTCTAGCAACATTTGTGACTCACACTGGTTTCTGTTTTCTTTTTACATCTGTTTTTTAACTACTCTCAACCAGCTTGACCAAGCATGCTAACTCCTTCATGAGCTCAACTAAGAACATTTGACCCTGCTTGCAGCTGTAGATGCAGTTTTACAGACCTTTCTTTATCATTGTGGCCTATGAGAAAAATGCTTTTTCGGCTGCGGGGAATTTTTTGCTGCAATACCGGGAGTGGCCACTGGTGAAATTGGAAGCAGAACCCGCCAGTGACACCCTATCCAGCTCTTATAATAAATCTATGTTTCTACATTCCTCTGGAAAAGGGAAAGTGCTACAAGCTGCCAGGGTGAAAGGAGGAGTGATGTGAAAAGTTTATTTTTTTCCAGACATGCCCAGAGAGCTGGCTTGAAAACAAAGAAAGTTTTATAAGGCCAGAAGTAGACTGCAGAAAATAAATATGAGATATATACTTGCTTACCGGGCCATTCTATGCTTCACTTGACTTCTGCTTCACAGAATGACTTGTGGGCAAGGCCTAAAAAAAGCTTTATTTACCAGATGTGCAAGAAAGTTGTATCTATCATTGAAACAATTTTGTGGGGGTTTTTTTTGTGTGTGTGTGTCAGCGTCCAACAGGAGTGGTTCTCATGGGATAAAAATTCCATTTGATGTTTACGTGTGACGTTCCCATGGCACAAGACATTCCCGGGAGAGGACTGACTTTCTGCTTAAAACAGTCCCTAAGTTTCCCTAGGCCTGTATTACCATAGCACACCTGGTCTCCTTTCACTTTCTCCAAATTTTTCCAGGAAACCTCTGACTGCTTTTTTAAAAAAGAAATGCAAGAAATGCATGTTACATTGATACAATACACAAAATTTGTATCATCAATCTAAGGCAACTTAACTCAGCGTAAACTAACAATGTTACTTTTACTTAGACACACTATTGTAATTAGGGCATATTGATATGTTATACATTGATACAGTCAACCTTAGACTAGATGTTAACCTTTCTCCATGCTGTGAGATTTTTCCACAACAATCCATTATTGTGCTGGGTTTTGGAAGTATTGAAAGTTTGGTTTGGTGCTGTTCTGCCTATACATTCAAGGCTTTGTTTCCTTGGACTTGGACAGGACTATGGCATCTAATATAAGTAATGACAAATTCAGTAGTTTAATATTCCGATTTAACACAGCTGCAGGACTCATATTGCAAAACTGGAATGACCCAAGGTGTCCTGCTGGACAGGGAAGTAAGGGACAGATGAAATGATTAAGAGCTCATCATATAAGTACTTGATAGGAAGAATGCTGGAGGGAAGGCAACTGAGATACAAGTTACACGCTGGCTACATGTCAAATCATTACAATAGTTGTTAGTAATGATAATATGAATGATAGTATATTTTTCATTTTCAAGGATGTACTTTATTTAAAAGAATTGGCTGATGATATCCTGTGTATATCATTTGTGATATTTGTGCCAGGAAATGCTTCACTGTTTAAAATTGTTCAAAAATGAATAAAAAGCAAAGCCAGATGAAACCATCAGTTGATTAAACTTCAAACGTCTTAAGGACATTAAGACTTTGTTGATCTGCAGTTTTCTACTACTAAATTAAAATTGAAGTTATAGTACTGAGCGCTTAACAACATAGAAACACACTATAGAAAAATCGTAAATGTATATAGAGCCTTTTAAGCTTTTGACTACTCAAGGGGCTTTACAACACAAGTCATCATTCATCCATTCATTCAAACATACACACCAATGCTAGGTGGCTTCTCTACAAAACACAATTTTCTCATCAGGAACTCATACACACACATTCACAAACTGATGGAACAGCCATAAGGAGCAATTTGGGGTTCAGTATCTTGCCCAAGAACACTTCAACATGAAGACAGGAGGAGTCAGGAATGAAACAACCAACCTTCTGATTAGTAGACTATCTGTTACATCCCCTGGGCTACAGCCTAATGGTGATATGTAGTATGTAGAAATGTTTAATGTAACATGTATGTAAAAGAGACAGTCAAGAACCTGGGCTGAAGGCAGTAAGAACTATCCATCCTTTCGAAAAAAAAAGGCAATCAGGAGTTAGAACTGTGACTAGGCTTAGAGCTTGAGAGAGTATATCCAGAGGGTCACAGAATTGTCCTTCAAGTCCCTAGTCACCAGGCATATGGCTTCTGGCATGAACAATGTTCAATTCAATTCAATTCAATTTTATTTATATAGCGTCAAATAATAACAAAGTTGTCTCAAGACACTTTACATATAGAGCAGGTCTAGACTACACTCACCACACTTTTAAATTTATAGGAACCCAACAATTGAAAGCAATTCTTACATGAGCAAGCACTTGGCGACAGTGGCGAAGAAAAACTTCCTTTTAACAGGCAGACACCTCGGCCAGATCCAGACTCAGAGGTGGGTGGGAGGGGGGGGGCAAGAGGGCGAGGGGAAAGAGACAGATAGAAAGGGGAGAGAAAGCAAATCCAAAAGCTAAGATAAATATATGTGTTAAAATATATGTAAGCTATATGTAAGTGTTTTAATAATTATACTATTAATAATACTAGTAACAATACCAATAATAATAATGCTAGTAATAAAGATAATAATAATAATAAAAAAAAACAATTGCTTTGAGCATCAAGCAGAGCCACAGCAGAAGGCACAGCTAAGATCAGCAATCCCGGTGCGACCTCAGTCCATGGGTATCTGGATGCAGCTACCGTCAACTATAGTACGTGTCGACTGCCAAACTTCACATTTCTTCATTCCTATACAAGTTTGGCGAGTCTGTTTTGTTGCATTTCATAATCAAACTACTTGAATGTAGCCATAACTTAAGCAGTGGGAGACGTACCTGAGCGGTAAAAAAGGTAACGTAACGTAACGTTAACATGAGCTAATAGACATAATGTTAGTGCATGCACATCCACTAACAATCAAAATATTAACATGATAAAGCATTAAAGTCACCAAACTGGCTGCACACTAATGCTCCTGTTTTATCAGTGTTTTTAGGTCAGTGTTTTGGTCATGTCTTAACCGAGGTCAGGACTTTCCCGGTGACTCTGCTGGAGGTCGCTTGAGGTAAGCTAAGTTATGCTTAGCAAACCCAATCGTTATGTTAGCCAAAGCAGAAGATTTGCTCGTTAGCAAAGCATGGTAAGAGATGTTAAGGTTACCTTAATGTTACGTTAAGTAATCAAAATATCACCTACAAAAAAAAGTAATGAGACTGAGCATTCAAATTGGTTGATATAACGTTACAGCAATAGACACCATTATTTGATCCGCTGTTGCTACAAGGAATGACGTTGTGAATAACAATATTGTGGGATAATGTTGGTGATTTGTTTTTTTGTTTGTTTTATTTATTTTATTTTGCTTTGCCATATATTGTGCTCATTTTTAGCCCTTTGTGAGGTCAACTTAATTTTACACCTTGATGAAAAAATACAGTTGTAAAATTGTACTCAGTTAAAACAGGCACTGTTAGGGGATGGCTACTTGGGTTTCAGCCACAAATGTTTAGCAATGGCCACGAACTTCAAACAATGAAAACAAAACAATATATCCTAAGTGATTAGCCTCAGCGAGTCTCTGGTTTCGCAGTGCTACTCATAACAGTGACAGTTTAGGCCTGTACTATGAAACGAGTTCAACAAACCCTGGATCTCCTTTCGTTATGGGGCTTCACTAAACCTAACAATAGCTGTCCAGCTATGTGGTCATACTTTTGGAGCTAGGTCTTGATTTACCAAAGGATCCTAGAACTCTCCTAAATACCCTGGAAGATTGTTATATCAAAAAGATGGGACGGACTTGAGACTTGGCCTGAGCTCAATATTTGGTACTTCTAAACAGTCTTTATTCAAAGGACATTTCTGAGCTGAATTTATTTACTAGGTACTGCACATGAATCAATATTTCAGTTTCCACATCAATATAAATGTGTCAAGAGTTAACCAGTGAGCTACTTTTTGTCTGCAGTCCCTGGGCAGGTTAAATTTGTGGCCTAATGTTATCAAGTTTTAGTTTTTAATTTTAGTAAGCACTATGGTACATAGTACCACAATTTTGTGCTTAATTTCAGGTCCTGCAAATATGTATTACATTACACTAAATTATATAAAGGCTACAACTTCATATGTTTAGTCGACTTTGAGGCTGATTGTTGACTCTTTATAGCTTTTTGTCTTTGCAACCCATGTATGCATTTTTTCTCCCTTTGGCTCTTATCCTTAGGTTGTTGTGGTGGCAGATGTAGGGGGCAAGTGTTGATGATGCTACACAAAGAATGATGAATTATGTCTTATCAAACGGGCTAGCAATGGAATATAATATGTATATAATAAATGTCACTGGAAGAAGAAGTTTTAAGACTTGTGTCTCTTCAACGTTGTGTATGGTAAGTAAATAAAGTTAGTGTAGTTAGTTGTTAATACTTTGAGTCTTCATTAAAGTAATCCTTTTTTTTCTTTTATTTTTGTGTCTACATTTGTACTCATAGTTTGAGACCACATTAGGTATCAACTTTTTATGAGACTGATGCACTTTTAGTCTTGCAGCCAAAATTTTTATTCTTTTAGTGCGTGCTCGTGACCATCACCTGCCCTCCTTGGATACTGGCCAATCGGACTTTATTACATGGAGTTTCCTGTTGTCAGCCAGAGAGGGCAGTGTTACAC
>JAPZDY010000372.1:0-10561 GCA_029783645.1 Ctenochaetus hawaiiensis | reverse complement strand
TTAATCTTTCTAGACATGCAACTGTTTTTTTTTGTTTACAATTACATGATTAAATTTTGTGGTAATGTGGATTTGGCTGCTTTTGATATCCCTCTGTTTAGGTTTCCATTACGGATTGGGACTGTAGTGATATTGCGAAAGCTGGTCTCTTAAAAAGACTGTTTATCAAGGCTCATAAGTTCATTTAAATGTGAAAATATTTATTTGGTACATCTCAAATGTATTTGCCTGCAAAATATAGGCTTTTTTTTATTTCTAAATGAAGTAATTTTAGTAGCTAACCAATAATATGCTTTGCAAACAACCTGTGACTAGATTATCATGAGAATATCTGCAAACAATGATAAATAACATCAGAGTAAAAAAAACACTCACCATGAGAGTAGCCAACATGGCAAAAGCTGTAGTGAAGTCATCCCAGGAGATGGGAAGCTTAGCACTGAGGCTGGTGACTTCAAGGACGAGTATGAGGAGTGTGACACAGAAGCAGAGGCACCATGTGAACATGCACCACGTCCAGAGGGATTGGGTGGAGTGTCCCACTGAAGCCACCAGGCTGAAGGTGATACAGGTGAAGATCACCTCCAGTATCCTCACAATGCTCACAGGCATTATCAGTATCTTAACCTCCATAATGACTGTAATCCCTCTGTTTCTTCACTGTGGTTCTGGATAGACGTCTCTCACCTCCTCATCAGTTTGCCACCCTTATCTTTGTTGTTTAAATATTTTTCCTTGTGTTTTTTTTTTTAAAATAGCTCTTGGGTTTTTTTCTCAGTCCTAGTAGCTCTTCCTAATAGTGCTGCCCTGATGTCTCTGCCAGGCACAGAGAGGCAGGTGAATGCGGAGCCTCCAGCCGCTACCTTGTTGCCGCCCTTACACACCTTCTTCCTCATTTGGCCAGTGGTTAAATGTTCAGTGCGCAGGTACGTGACAGGAGGGGCGGCTATCTGTTGTTCACATCCCTTTACTGTGTGTGCATGAGGCTTGGTCAACAAAGAAAATCCTATCATTAAAGCATTAGCGAATGACAGGAAGTGGAACTTATGAGACAGGGGTCAGAGTTCATGCCTCGCCCTGTTGCTCATGCATTACATTTATTAACCTATTGACATACCTGCCTAATAGTGGATCAAATCTGTAAATGTGTAACAGTACACTTCAGAAGAAAAGAGCATTAATGTTGCTGTGGAAAAGTCTCAGTAGATAAAATGTTCTGGTAAAAAAATTAAGTGTAAAATACTGCTGAAGAAACAAGAGTCACAATTTCAACCTCAGGAGGACTCAAGTATGATGTGGCCTTCTTTAACTTTGACTACGAATAAATTAGAGCTTGTTGAAATTACAATTAGCGAGCACTATAAACAAGATATCTTATCATACTGATACAAGGCATGGCACTACAACCATAGATCAAGAGATAAGTTCTTTCCATTGTCATAATTAAGCAAACGTTGCCTTGAACTTTACACAGAAGCACTGAATATCAAGTCACAGGCCAAAAGAGTCTGCAGTTTAACAGCTGTAATCGGGCACAGTGGTGCTTTGAGGGACAAAGTTGGTGCTGGTGTGTTTACATGCTTTTATTGACATTCTAACATGTTATTTAGCCAATGTGTGCTAGTTGTCAGTTTTTTATTCAATTTGACTCGGTGCAGATGATCAATATAAATTGTTCAGTGTGGAACATGAACTCTCTTGACTTCTTAGAGGGTTTGTCAAAAAAAGGTTTGTGAAAAAGTCTTAGTAGATAATATGTTCTGGTAAAAAAAAGAATACGTGTAAAATACAGCTGAAGAAACAAGAGTCAAGATTTCAACCTCAGGAGGACTCAACTATGATGTGCCCTCCTTTTACTTTGACTATGAATAAATTAGAGCTTGTTGAAATTACTATTAGTGAGCACTATAAACAAGATATTTTATCATACCGATACAAGGCATGGCACTACAACCACAGATCAAGAGATAAGTTCTAAGCAAACGCTGCTTTGAACTCCAATTTTTTTTCTTTTTTGTCTACACTTGTATTTGAGACCACATTGGGTATCAATTTTTCATGAGATTGATGCACTTTCGGTCTTGCAGACAAAATTTTTATTCTTTTGGTGCATGTTTGTGACCATAGCGGCCATAGAGGGCAGCGCTACACCACAGTGAATCAGGGGGGAGACTAGAGAGAGAAAGGATGCAACTAGTGGAGGAAAAGGAAAAGAAGAAAAATAAGCAAATGGATTAATAGATAGATGAATAACAATCAAAGAAAGGAAAGAAAAGAAAACAGAAAGTAACATGGAGGAGAAAGACAGGCAGCACTGCGAGTATGAGGTGGATTGGGGATAGCTGTGTTGTTCTTAACACCCACATCAAGATAGCATCAGTATAAGAGGAGCTGTATTGGTCACCAGAAATGTGGGAGTCCTGTTTCAAAGAAATGGCCTAGTGGAGGACAAGAGTGGAAGTAAAATAAACAGTGGATATTATCTGATTGTTGGGTTTGAAGAGTGACTCAGCACTTTCTGGCGGGTGCTATTAGTTTCTTTACGATGTGTCCCGTCAGGAGCTGATGGATCAAGGTCTGCATGCATGTAAGCATTCACCAAACATGCATGGGAAACTATCACCAGTGTACAGAGTCATTGCCCAGGTTCAGTGGGGTGAGGTGGGCCAAGCCACCCCCCAGGCCGCAGGAGCAACCAAGACACCATGCCAAGAGGCTGCTGAAGCCACCAGGCCTCTGCAGGCCCAGGTGCCTGGAAGGGCAACAACAGGCACCACCAAATCGCAGAGGCCAGCCCCCTGAGGGATGGGACACGAGGGCCCACCTGCCACCCAACAGCCCCCCACCCAACAGCCCCCACCCCACCCCACCCCCATCCACCCCCAGCAACCCACCTCCACCACACACACACCCCACCCACGAGCCCGTGCAACAATGCAGCAGACCCAGAGACACAAGAGCTCCCCAAGAAACCGAGCCATGGCTGTGACCCACCAGACCAGCCAAACCACCGCCCCAGATCCCCAGAGCCCGCCACACCAAGAACCCATCGACACCACCAGAAGGGAGGTTCGGCCCCCCAGCGGGAGAGGGCCCCACGAGCCAGGCTATCACTAAACATAGTGACTGTCCACCATCCCGGATCCCTGTCGAAGAAACATTATCTCTGCACCGTGAAAAAGTGACAACCTAAGTATAGTGTCTTATCATACTGATACGTGGCATGGCACTATAACCACAGATCGAGAGATAAGTTTTTTCCATGGTCATTATTAAGCAAATGCTGCCTTGAACTTGACACAAAGTTCACTTTTTTGTGAACCACTGGTTCAGTGTGTTACACCAAGTAACACAAAGTACAGCTGAGGCTGATGGGAAGATCATTATTTTTATAGTTATTCAGTGATAAAGTGATATGATAATGGTGCAGGATGAAAAGTCAGGGATGAGCTAAGTAATTACAAGTGACTGAGTCAGAGATAAATATGTGCACTAGTTTTAACAGCAGTCAACAAAGAGGAACAAATGTACACCTCATGGAGGCACTGGAGGAAAAAAAGTCACAGAAATCATTGAAATGTGGATGATTCATCTTCTAAAATCAAGACTGCTTGCACAATATTCCATTTTAAGTTTTTGAAATCTGGAACACTGTTGGTCAGTGTTAATGCAGAGAGCCATGCTGCTGCTCACATGGCTGAAAGAACTGCCAGACTTCAGCCAACACAGAAGAAGACGTGGCCTCTCACTAACAGAAATACCACCAATAAATCATTACTCATACACAGTTAGTGACAATAAAACACAAATCACAGTATTAAATCAAAACATCATGCCGTTTAGCTTAACATGAAAATAAACTATCTACTGCACATTTTGAACTCCACTTTACTTTTCTGATTATTGCCAGATGAACATTTCAGCTAATATTTAAAAGTTATTTCCCAGCTGATCTTAAGAAAACACAATCAAGAATCTACATGTATGTTATGTGCAGGAACTATTAGTTTATCAGATGATCATCAGTCAGATCAAAGAAAATGCAGCGCCTTAATCTTTGGAGAATGCTAAAATCGGTACTGTGTTTCTATTTTTTTTCACATGTTTTCAGTCTTATTTTGTCATTGTTAAAACTTTTTAATTGTAGTCTTAGTTTTTAACTGTGGACTAGTATTAGTTTTTTTTAACTTAACATATGCTCGCTCTCTCACTCTCTCTCTCTTTCCCCTTTTTTCTCTTTCTCTCTCTCACACACATATGCAGAGTGAACACATCACATACATATTTTGTTTCTTCGTCTTATCTTCTTTTCTTGTTAGATCCTACACTACACTGTTTCAGATGATTATGGAAAGATTCTTACCCACTGGACTCCATGATTAATATGTGTAATACAGGAGTCCAAACAACCAAACAATATTGACACTCAGTGCTGTATGCATGAATCATAGCCTCATTCCTTTATTACATTTCATCCATTTTTCATGTTTCACTTTTTAATTCTCTTGCTTCAGTTCAGATTATTGAAATATGAGGCAAATTCACAACCTATGATCATCAGTCGAGGTCAAGTGAGAACGAACAAATAGTATCACCTATGTAAGCAACAAGGTTGAAACAGGTCATGAAAGAGATCACAGCGTAATTATCCCACGAATACTCATTCACATCTGTGCTGTTGCTGGGTTTGGGGTTGTTCCGGAGAGTGTACAGTGGCCAGATGACCACTGCTGTCATGTACATCAACACTGCCAACGTGTTTGAGCCGATCAGAAATTTTTTAAATTCTTCTGCCAAATGCATACCCCGGCCAATGTCAAAAATGATGACAATGAGGGCAAAAATGAAACAAATTGAGTAGACAGAGAAACACCACTGGAGCCCTGGATGTTTATGGTAGTTGATGTCGCCTACACAGATAAAAATGATGCAGGCCACACAGGTTTCCAGAGTCTTGAGGAAGCCTGGGAATGTGGAAAGATATCCACTCATGTCATCGCTTTCTTTGCTGACCAGCCAAGCCTCGCTGGCATGCAGGGAGAGACCCATAAAGGACATCACAGTGCAACCAATTTCTCTGCCGCAAGTAGAGCAAGTGAAGAAGTAAGGATAGATGATGGATGATACCAGCATCTGTGTGAGAGAAAGGCCAAAAATAAGTGTGAAATGATGCCTTCTTAAAGATCCTACTTTTTTCTTGTGCAATCCTCACAAATGAGGTGTTGATTATGAGAACATTGGAGAACTGTATTGTATGTAACTTTTAGCATCAGAAAATACAGTAAACATGCACATTTTCAATGGCCTAATATTAAAGTCATTTTAATATCTGATTATTATCCCACATGCATGAATATTTAAAGGTCCAATACTGGGTTTTTAATGACTATCAATTCAAAGTGCTGTTGAAGGTTTTACATTGGAAAACGCAAGTTTTGTTTCTTTGTTTTTAATCAGTTTACATGGGTGCTAAAAGGCGTATTAACCTCATATAATATAAAACATATAGACATGTAACAAGTGTATTTGTCAAGAATTACATAACTGAATTTTGTGGTGATTTGGATTTGGTTGCCTTGTGCATCCATCTTTGTAGGTTTTTACATAATGGATTGGGACTAAAGTGATACTGTCATCTTTCAAAAACACTGTTATAAAATCTTATCAATTAGCTAAATGTGTGCTCATTACCTATTAGCTCAATGTGTATGATTTTTCGAGGGGAAAGGTCCTGTAGAGGTCACAACTTCAGCAACACTTGAAATATATGAAGCAACACCATTATTAGGCAAACATGATTCAGCTTGTGGCTTTCATCAGTGTCATCAAGAAACACATAAAAACTAGTTAGGTACTGTCTGTAATTTGCGTCTTGTTGACCATCATAAAGGCCACAAGCTGAAATGTGATCTTGTGATAAAGTTGTTTTAGTGTTGCTGAGGTTTTAACCTTGTTTATTTTGGCAGTTTAGTTTAGTTTATTTTCTTCTGCAAAATATAGACTAATATTGCTGAAGACAGTAAATTCACAAACAGTAGCTGGTCAATAATCTGCTTCTTTGGAGTTGAAGACCCTGGGTGTCTCAAATAGACACTGAAGGGCCCCTGGTGTGTCTGTATTTGATGACTTGGGAAAGAATAAAATCTGTAGATTTAGGAGCTTAAAATATTAATATTAAAATGATTATTTCTATGTTGTAGATGGACAAATTTTGGTAATGGTTTTAGATTCCTGTTCCAAAGTTAAACCAATTTACCCCCAAAATGTATTATGAGAATAATTCTATCTAAAGAAAAATGTATTCTTTATATTCAAATATAGTATACATTAATATTATCTTTATACACAATAAAGAATGAAAAAAGCACCCACCATGAAAGTTGCCAGTGTTGAATAAAAGGTAGTGAAGCCTTGCCAGTTGAGAGGCAACCTTTCGCTGATTTTGGCGAATTCCACAAGGAGTACGAGGATGGGCACAATGAAGCAAAAGCCCCATGTGAACATGCACCACATCCAGAAGGGAGAATCCCTCGGGCCCACAGATGCTGACAGGCTGAAGGAGATACAGTCTTTTTCTATTTTCTTGTTAGATCCTCCACTACACTGTTTCAAATGTTTCAAATGACCACTTTGACTGTCTTATGCTATTTTTCTCTTTTTTTCTCTTTTTCTCTTTTCTTGTCACATTTTCCTGTGAAACTTTCTTTGGGCTTGCTTTCATCCACTTAAATAACATAAACACTTTGCTTTGTTTTTTGTGTTGTAATTTATTAAAGTGCTTAAAAGATAAAGACTTGTGTATGTCCTTCTGTTAGGATAGTGAGTTGTACTGAAATATAAGGGTCGACATTATGGTTTACTAGCAAGTACGCAGCAATGCATATCAGGCTAGATTGTAGAGTGACACAAAGGTAGTGTGCATATTACTTTCCACAGGGATTAATTAAGTAACGTGTTGTATTGATGTTTGAAAAAGTAACAAGCTAAACACTGGTTGTATTGTAGAAGATGGATGGCTAGTATCCACTGTTTATTCTACTTCTACTCTTGTCCTCCACTAGGCCATTTCTTACAAACAGGACTCCCACATTTCTGGTGACCAATACAGCTCCTCTTATACTGATGCTTTCTTGATGTGGGTTTTAAGAACAACACAGCTATCCCCAATCCACGTCATACTCGCAGCGCTGCCTGTCTTTCTCCTCCCTGTTACTTTCTGTTTTCTTTTTTTTCCTTTCTTTGATTGTTATTCATCTATCTATTAATCCATTTGCTTATTTTTCTTCTTTTCCTTTCTCCTCCACTAGTTGCATCCTTTCTCTCTCTAGTCTCCCCCCTGATTCACTGTGGTGTAGCGCTGCCCTCTCTGGGTGACACCAGGGAACTTCATGTAATAAAGTCGGACTGGCTGTTTTTCCAAGGAGGGCATGTAACGGTCACAAACATGCACCAAAAGAATAAAAATTTTGTCTGCAAGACCAAAAGTGCATCAATCTCATGAAAAGTAGATACCGAATGTGGTTTCAAACTATGAGTACAAATGCAGACAAAAAAAGTTATTTATGTAAGTAAATTATATTGTTTTCTTTTTTTAAAGTCTATGTCAGTATTCTAGTAAGTCAAAAACATTTTCATACTGAGTTTTAGTTTAAGTTCATTTTGAGTCAACTATAAAAAAAATAAACCTTGATTTGAAATTGGTTTCCCAGCTGTAATTCATACTTCAGTCAACACTAAAAACTGAGCTGTAAATCACAATATTGTTGGTCAAACAATGAGGGCTAAATGTTCCTACAATGAGAAAAGTATCATTAAGAGAATTTTTTTCTTGTTGTTAGTGGCTGAATGCCAGTTTGTCATCACATAAATTCAACCCACAACAGGACTCTTGGGACTGGGAGCTCAACTTTACATATACTTTGTCGCTAGAGGGCAGCAGAGCAATATTTGTTAATTCCGTGTGACTGTCCAAAGTGCTGAGGTCTTGTGGAGTTTTTGTTAACAGTGTTTATTAACTGAAACTCCTCAGTATGCAACCGTGCAGCCATCTAAACACACCTCAAAAAAAAATGGAATTGTTTGCATCTTTTTAGCTTTTAGTGTAAGCAATTATAAAACTGTTTTGGGCAACAAATTACATGATGGTAATCAAAAATCAGAAAGTGATGATATTTTATATAAAGGGTGAAGTCAAAGGTGTACAAAAGCATAGATGAGGTTTGCTTAGTTACATTCACACCATTAAGAAACTGTCATCAGTGAAAGATCAACAATAAGTTCCCTGAGGAAGTAAAACACTATTAAATCTTGTAAACATTCAGACCACAAGAGTTTAGAATACTTGATTGAAACCAAAAACTGGATGGATCTTCCTCCAGGTAGCTCTGTTAAACAGGAGGTGACATCGCAGGAGCCGCTGATACCACAAATTCATTTTCAAATGAAACCATAAAGCCCTCACACTTGTTGCATCTTGAGTCACACTGCTTTGACCTGCTGTGACCTTTTGTTCTTTGGTTGAATGACTGGATAAAAAAAAATGTGGCAACAAAGTTTTGTTTCAGGAAAACAGGTTTAAATGTTCACTTTTTCCCTTTCTTCCTCTTTCACTTTAGCTCTCACATGCTGAATTGTTAACATGCATATTAATTTCCTTCTCATCAGTTTTTGTTTGTGCTCTTGTCAGATTATTTACTAATCTGTTTCCAGTGTTTACAAAAGGTTTCTGAAGGTTTCCACAGAACTTTGTTCAAAATGGGAGTGGTGCAAGAAGGGAATTCTATTGAATAGGCAGAGGATTTCCCCTCAGACGTCTTGATGTTTCTTTAAAAAGAAAAAA
The DNA here is from genome assembly GCA_029783645.1 of Ctenochaetus hawaiiensis. NCBI lineage: Eukaryota > Metazoa > Chordata > Actinopteri > Acanthuriformes > Acanthuridae > Ctenochaetus > Ctenochaetus hawaiiensis. Next base: position 1,722 of record JAPZDY010000372.1, on the reverse strand, counting down.
GGAGGTTATTAAAGAACAAGAGTCCTTAAATATTTAGGCTCAACTCATGGGTAAATGCTGGGAAGTTACAGAGGCTCTTAAGGGGTACTTTGTGTTTGGCAGCTTCTTATAGTCCGTGCGAGCACTATTTCCTCTGCTCTCTGTCCCCCCCTGTTGACTACAGTATGAAACCTCAGCAGCGAGGAGGGTGCCCTTAAGTTCACAGGTAAATGCTGTGTTGACAGATGTTAATCTTGAAGGCAAAGCAAATACCTATTCCCAGAAGTTCTTTTGTATGAATTTATCTTGATGAATTCTACAGATTTTACAAAGAACGAGATGCTACCACTGAAAGTCAGTGTTTTATTTTACATTAATGGTAAATACCCTCCAGTTTCTTTTTAGTGCTAAAGCAAACCAGGATTTAACACTAACATTAACATTTCCATTTTTTCACCTGATTTCATTGATGGAACGCATTTCAACCTTTCTCTGTACCCTTTTGTCACTCCATACTTACAATCAGAACAACTTTTATTCAACTAATGCACATATATATTAACAAATGAATAAATAAATAATATATAAAAACACTCTGGGGGTTATTCAGTAACACACATGATGACAGATCATTCAGTAGATGTGTCCTGAATATCTAGCACTACATTGATCCAATAGCTTGATTGTATAATCACAACACTACCAGTCATGGGCTATGGCTTATATGGTTGACAAAGCATTTTTTAAGGTTGCACTTCACTGTGTCTTTGTGCATTCACACACTAGTATGGGTTAATTAGAAAGCACTGCATATACTTAAGGTTTCCCATCAGCACCAGCATGCGAAGCAGGAAGTGTTCTGAAATACTTGTAATGAGTAAAATCACAAAAGTGTTAAAAGTCATATTTTATTGTCTACCCTCTATTGTGTCTTTCTTTTATGAATAAGGTTTTATACTCTGAGCTGCCCAACCCTTTTGAGAAACACACCTCTGTATAAAAATTATAACTGGTGGGTGTAGGTACATATGACATCCCTGATCCTGAGTTGTGTAACACTTACAAGTCATATGAGCTAAATTACTGATGGTCCTTTTGCTGTTTATTTCCTAGATTTGATGATTGGTGACAATCCTTGTTGGCTTTTTATGTTTTTTCTTCTGTGGTAAAAAACGGATTTGAACTGCTCAGTCTTTAGCACAAAAACAGGCTGTGTCTCATCTGACTCCCTGTGTTAGCTTGTTACTTCTTTCGCTGCATCCAGTCATTTAATGCAAACATGAACCTTATCAATGAGATAATGTTGTGCTTCTGGGCCGCTGCAGTTTTGTAGCAGTATTGTATGGTAGAACAGAGTGACTGAGAGAATTCTTGTTTGTCGAAATGCACAGTTTAAGCAGTTGCCGAGAGTTAAAAGAAAGTTGAAAAAAACATCTGGCATCCACAAGGCATGGAAAAAATTTCTAGCGTCTGTATATATTAACTCTTGGCTGCAGATGGCAGTCAGAGATGCTGTGTGTGTGTTCTGGTCTTTATCCTGTTAGAGTGTCCTTAAACTGACCCGACATTCCTGTTCCTTCCATGTAGGGAAGAAGAAAGAACAGTTTTAGAGATAATAATGTTATATCTGCTCAAAAATAGACTCTCTCTCTTAATTTGGATGCAGAGGAGCACTGCACCCATCAGTATCAGTTCTACTGCATTACAAGTGATAGTGCTCCTCTGATAGTCCTGTGACCTCTC
>JAPZDY010000371.1:0-10562 GCA_029783645.1 Ctenochaetus hawaiiensis | reverse complement strand
ATAGTTATTGAGGGGTGGATTGATTTAGACAGAGATCAACTGAAGGCCTAGGTGTAAAATGCACGGCCCGCCACTGTCATATACTATATTCTAAGTTGTTATGACAGGAGAGTATGAAGGTATTAAAAAAAGGTAACACCAAATACTACTCAGTTGACAGTACAGTTGACAGTAAACAGTTGGTGTGTTTTTTTTTTCTAGTATGAGCATTCCTCCAGTTGCCAGCCCCCTCTCACTCTCTGTTTCTTTTTAAAACGGCAGAACTGATTTATTCAACACCATTGTATAAACCTCATATATCCATACTGTTTCAGCCAGGTTTAACTGCAACCAAACGTGGGCATCAATTCCCAATCAATCCATAGAACTCTATCGGTTTTTTAATTGATTAGATTTTAAACCTATAAATGCTGTATATATGAGTATGGTAAAAATGGTGAAAGAAATAAAGACAAAAAATGGTTGTGACATTTCTTTTTTAAAAAAACATATCTAACTCCTAGTTCCACTTTGATAGCCAGTGTTCCATAGCTCTTTACAGTCAATGAGCCGTTCTTTTTAGACTTCATGCATATTATTGTGAAAAAATTTGTTGTTGTTTTTTTGTTTTTTTCAAACTGTAAAGCTTTATAGACAGTACATATGCATAGGTTACTACAAACAGAATGATGCACATGAAGCATGGAATGTTTTTTTCCTTGGAAATGAGCGTGTGAAGAGCTCGCTATTTCCAATCAGCACAGGAACAGTGAAGGAGTTAAAAGAGCATTGGTAATCTAAATGCCTGTTTATGTTTTTCTGACAGGACCTTGATGGCCTTTAAACTTTGACCCCTTCTCTTGGAAGCAAAGTAGATATACTGTATTGTGTCGTTTCTTATGGTGCCACAAAATGTCTTATGAAGAAGGTTGGAGTAGATAGTTGGCTTAGCAAAATGTGTGACTGTGATGATTTTCATAATAATGAACACTAGAAGTAAAGGTGTTTTGGGAGCTGTGACCCATGGTTTTATTTAATTATGTATTTTAAAATAGTTTTATTTGCTGATAGTTACACCTGATGAGTAATTACAAGCTGAAAAATAAATAAATACCTACTGTCGTCCTTGTCTGACATAAATGCTGTGCTGGGGTTAGCCCTGTGTGGGTGACAAACAGATATAAGTCAATGTGTGGGTATGTGAAAGGGCTGAGCAAAATGTGAAAAAACATATGCGCTGCTCACATACAATATGGTGATTAGAACAGACTCATATGCAGTTCGTGTGATCCCTTTACTGTCTATTTACAACAGTATGGATTGTGTAGATATTCAAGAAAATGTTAATTGGTTTAAATTGATTTAAATTGATCCAGTCTGTATGGGTGTCTCATATAGCATTTTTCCCTTTTCACTTAAACAATGTGTAATCTGTTAACATAATAAGCTAGTTGCAACATGTTTAGACACTGGTTGCGAATGTAGTTAAAAGGTTCTTCACCATTGCAACTCACCAAAGGGTCACAAATTGATTAGATAAGTTGATTGGAGAGAAAAAAATGAAAAATGGTCTTCTACAACCAAAGTGTGTTTTCATTTGTAGTCTTTACTTTAAATCTTGCCTTTTCTGACAAGTATCGAATAACTTCACCTTGAAGGTGAACTAACATGTATGTGAAACATGTATTGAAATAAATCGAAGTTCAGAGGGAATTGTTTCTGTTCCGTAACTTCACAACTCAAAGACATTTAAAATATAACAAATTTTCCAATTAGACACTGCTTTATTGCAAGAAGTAATTAGCCAAAAATTATTTGAAACATTTATTATACATTTCACAGTGCATTGTATTTTATAAATTCGATGCATGTTTTTTTTATGTAAAATCTTAATTTAAAAGTAACCAAAGTGAACATTTTATGTGTCACACAATTGAAATCCTCAGAAAATGCATCTTAACATTATACTAATGCTTTGAATACAGTACATAAAAGTGCTGCTTTCAGTCAGAGTGGAAAAAGAGCATCTAAATAAGTCAGTTTTAATTTTATAGCAGCTTACAGCATAAGTTGTCTTAGGACACTTTTCATATAGAGCAGGTCTTGATGAAACAGTTTTAGAGAGACCCCTCGAGCAAGCTTTTGGCAACATGGGCAAGTAAAAAACTTCCTTTTAACAGGAAGAAACCTCAAACAGAACTGACTCAACGCTGGGAGGCCATCTGCCACCACCAGTTGGGTTTGGTGTTAAAAGAAAGAAAAAGGAAGAGAGAGAGAGAGGGAACAACTTTTTTTTCCAAATCCTTTGATAAAAATGACACTCTTGATACTAGCCTGAGGTTAATACAAATTCGTCTAACTCCGGGTGTTTTTATAAGTAGATATGAACTTTTAAAATCAGATGTATAACGTGATAAAGTTAAAAAATCTGAATCAAAATCAAGAAAAAATACAAACATGGATGCAGTTAAAAGACAAGGTTGATGAAGGTTGATGCCTTTGTCATGATGCTGTATTTCAAATTTTTAATAGATAAATGCAAAATAAAGCTTTCCAACATAAGCTTTATTAGAAATATAAACATATGCTATACGTGTGCATCCAGACTAAATATACTTCAGTTGTGAACAGAGGCTGTTAGTACAGATTTAAGCATTACAGATGTGCGGAAAATGCATTGTATAGTACCTTTCATGGAGCCTTTATCATGTGACTTCATCACATTTTAATTGTACTAATTTTAAGCCATGTATTCCCTCCGATATACTGAGGATGCTAGCAGCTGTGAACTCTGCCATGATGACATTTACCCAGCTGAGGTAGTTCTAACAGTGTGAACACTAACACAACATAAATAAACATGTCCCTGCTTATTTATTACAGATGATCATGTTGCCTCCTACAGTATTTCTAGTTAGCAATTTTCTTGTCAGTCAAATGATCCAGTATTAAGTCTACAGTGTGCAAAGTTAAACCTACTATAACTGACTACCTAATTTAGAACAGAATATGAAAAGTTGAGTTACATGTGTAGAATCCAAGGAAAATCAGATGAGTAACAGAGGATAACACTGAACAAACATAATAAAGTATAGATCAGCGAAGGAATGGATGCAGGTATTGTGAAAGACAACTATTATGTCTTGGTATCATAATATGTGCTATGAATATGAACCCTAGTTTTTCTGTTAATTTTACAGATAGCCTGCATAGTTTTCCTTGCTATTTTTAAGTCTTAAGAATATAGACCTTCCCATGGCTTCTTGAGTTTGGACCAAATTACTTTTCCTTTCAAAGAAACAGGTGGAGACACTCACACCAGCTTACCCTTTACAAACCAAAACTGTTTAAGCTGCACTGACAGGGCACAAATGTTTTTTGCATAGGATAGCATGGAAAGGAAAAAGGTGAAGCACTCTCTGCTCATACATTCCTCCTCGCCATATTGGTTATAATGTGCTGATAACACAATGTACAATGTCCATATGCAGAAGATCCAAAAGAAACAAGTGGACCTTGAGTCAGGATTTAAATGTCTGGAATGACCTTTCATCACATGAGTACAACAGGTACATATACATGAGCATTCTTCAAGTCGTATTTACTGAGTAAAATTAAACTAGAAATATATTTTAATCTATTTTATGCCATGGTCTGTGTCAGTACTCTTTTCTGATTGGCCCACAGGTGTGTATTGAAACCGTTTATCACACACATAGTTTGGCTCAAGTTTAGTCAAATCGAAATTCATCCTTTACCCAACTTGTAACCATATCAACATGAAAGCGCACATTCGTCAGAGCTATTTATTTACTTATTTACTTACTTATTTCTCAATAGATTAATTAATTAATTAATTGATTGATTTTCTTGCTGGTTAAAGACCTGTTCTAAATTGTTCTTGTAAGAATATATTTGTTGCTGTTGTCTTTTTTACTAAAGTTTAATTAAAATAAAATTAAACAAATGACATTAATGAATTAACACACCAATAAATTCACAGCTTTATCTGTCTCCTATGTAACCAAGTAAGGGATAATCAAAGAGCCATGTTAATATTTGCTGTAATGACAACAGTAAATTCTTGCTTGACATTTTTAGATTCTGAGTACATAATTTTTACTAAGACTTTGTGAATGCTTATACTAATTGATTACTTTATATTTGAGAATGACCATGGCATAAGCAGGATAATTAATGAGTAGGTGTGTGTTTAACAGCTTTAGGGCAAGATATGGAGGCAAAACCTTTGTAAACTTACATACACATTTTCAAAGTACATTTTTAAATTGCAAATTTACGCATTTAATGTATGGAATATAGAAGGAAGAACAGTTCAGTTACAAATAAAGACAGTCCAAAGTATGAATTGGAAAATGGTGTAAATGAATTGTTTTTTTACTTTGTTAATGTTCAAATGGTGATCAGACAGAGAGATAATAATCTGGCCTCCTTAATATTTATAATACATATACTGGGAACAAAAAAAGAAATTAGGTTATTGAACTCTACTGGCTTGTCAAAAAGGCATTCAGATTGTACAGTGTAATATAAATATATTTAGGACATGTGACTGTATCGTGTTCAGTCTCAATGTCCCATGTGAATTCATATCATGGTCTTTGTTTTTATTTTAGTTTCTCACTGTTTGTTCATAAGTTCTGAAGGTCTTCAGGGGCATTACTCTCAAATTACTTGGAGTCAGAGGGGCCCCACTGTCTGCAATCTTGAAAATGGAGATCACTCACTTTGTCAGTCTTACTGGAACAAACTGTATGACAGCTGCTGCTTTGTTAACAGGCAATAAAAGAGTCATTCCTCAGTAGTTTGGTTGTAGCTCATCACATCTTTTTCAGGTCTACTCAGATCATGTAATTTACACACATGCAAGATGACTCTTTAGGAAATACAGTTCACCTTAGTTTTAAGATGATAAATATTTAGGAGAAAGGTGCAGGTAAAGGGTAAAGGTTCTTAACCCTCTGACCTCTGAAAGGGAGAGTACTGTTGAAATTGTCAAATTATGCACAACTCAAATTATATATCATGTCAGTGGTTTTTAAAAGGATTTTGTCTTACGACATTTGTGCTTGCCAGCCATGGAGTTGATTGTGGAGGGCACTAGGAGGACACTATAGCTAAAGTAATTCAAGAAAACTTTGAAACATGGAACCTCATTTTCTTTTTAATCAGTATGCTTTATTTCTTGTCAACTCCGTGGGAATGTTAATGTTATGATGGCAAGATTAAAAGTTAAAAGTCTTTGTTCACATTTAAAAAAAACAGTGTTCATTAAATACTTTGACAGTATGTTAACAACAAGGTAAGCGAGCTATCCAGCCATGTTATTGTACAAAAAATAAACAGGAAGTAGCACTTAAGATCTACGCTGTTGTACAAAAACCTAGCATAACCTCTGTTTTAATATTAATTCATGTTGGACTGGTTGCAAAGAAAAGCACATGTGGTCACATTAAAAAAACAGAAATGCTTCAGAGTTATGTTGCATATCCTTTTTTTTTTTTAGATTTTTTTGGAATGGTAAAAATTTTGTGAGTTCTAAGTCAGGTTGTTTTGTTTCCCTTCTTCCCCATTCAGTTTTTGCCTTCTTAATTTTGTTTCCTTCTGATTTACTTTTATGCATTATAGCACAACACCAACACAGCTATGTTACATTTCTTACAGTCACTGTGCAAATTCTCAAGCCTGGATTAATCATTAATTTGACACTTGACACAGACTTGCTACTTCTCTCTTTGTCTCTCCACCTGTCAAGGGTGATATATGCAAATGCATGTGGTGTATTATGATGTACAGTGGTAAATCATTGCTGACATGCACAAACACTGTTTGAAAGTTAAACAAATCCCAGTAGGAACTTGATCCTTACTAGTGCATTATGTAAACTACCAGAAACAGATTTGAGTGACAGTATTCACAATAAAACACTAAGCCATCAAAAAAAGACTGGAGGCAATACTCTCTGTAGTTTACTTTGACCCAGTCCTACATTCACTTTTTTTTTGAGAGAAACTTGTCAGCTTAATGTTGTTATTAACAATAATAAATATTACACAGGCCTTTATCATATTGTTTGATATTACATAGCATTACCACATTTAGGCAAAGAACATTATTTTTCCTCTACATTGTTGCTACATTGTGTCTTGCTGTATTGTCAATGTAATTACCTTGACATGCATTAAAAATTCTTATACCTAAGTTGAGGTTTTGAGCTTCTTTGAAATACTATTTGGATTTTGATTTGCACTCAGGATCTCTTTTGTAGTTTATTAATTGCCATGTACTTTGTCCTGTAGGCCATCATGGAGGAGGCTGACCTGTTGAAAGAGAGGCTCCAGGCGATCACAGTAAGGACCAGTCATGTGCCTCTTGAAAGAATTAGATAAAGCTTGGATACAAATACATTGACAGTTGCTTTGCTAATCTCTTTTTTTTCCTTTTGAAGAAATAAATCATTTTTAACACTTCAATTTTTCACACATCAGGCACAATTTACTTTGACAGAAATGAACTAAAGTAATGGTTTTTGTGTATTTGTGGTGGACATACAAGTTTATAATGTGATCATATTACAGTTTTTTATAAGCGCTAACATATATTTCTCCATAACTAATTGATCTCTCAAAACTCTTGCCTTAAGTTGAATTCCCATTTGGTTACAAAGGACAGACTGAAGTTTTTAATCAAAGGTAGTTCCAGTCATCACATAAATAACATTAAGTTATTCAGCAGTCAGTGTCTTTCACAGTGTTCTGATATTTCATCAGAGCAATATGCCATGAGGTAGCCTTAAAAAGAAGCCTTTTTCAGGCAGAGGCTGAAAATAAAAAGTGTGGGTGTGTAGGTGCAGGATGACAAAACATAAGGAAAACCTTTAGAGCTCTGGCAGCAGATGTAAAGGACAGTTGAGTATAGTGCAGAAAGGCATTTATCTGCACTATAAAAATGTGAATTCAAACTTGGGTCCATCTTGTGATGGGAAGCTTTCATTATATTCTTTACAAGAAAATTTAACTTTCATTTATTCTAGGTTCATTACACAAAAGATTAAGTATTTTAAGCCTTTTTTCTTTTAATTATTATGACTCTTTTAATTATGACTCACAGTTCATGAAAATCAAAAATCCAGTTTCTCAAATTATTAAATCAAATAAAACATTATTTGTATAGCACAGCCAAAGTTGTATCAAGACACTTTACATATAGAGTAGGTCTGGACCACACTCTGAAATTCAGTTTATGAAGACCCAGCAATTGAGAGCAATTCCAACATGAGCAGGCACTTGGCGACAGCGGGGAGGAAAAACTTCCTTTTAACAGGCAGAAACCTCAGTACAGATCCAGACTCAGAGGTGGCATCTGACGGACTGGTTGGGTTAAGAGGGAGAGAGAAAGAAAGAGAGAGGGGGTGGAGAGGGAGAGAAAGAGAGACAGAGTGTTGGAGAGAGGAAGGGTGAGTTTGAGAGAGAGAGAGGGCAAGACAAAAAAAAGTAAACAGGATGGGGGTTGGGGAGAGACAGAGTTGCATAAAATCAGTGACACAATGAATACTACAATGATCAAAATGTTACTAGAAAAAGTGACAGAGTGTGTGAGTGGACAACAACAACAACAACAACAACAACAACAATAATAATAATAATAATAATAATAATAATAATACTAAGTAATGGAGACATCTGCATGATGACCATAGTAAAAAGTGCAGCCATGCTCAGTAGTCAAGGAACAATCATCCAGGGGAATCTGTGAGGTGAGAAAGCAGCCTAAGCTTATATTGCAGCATAACTAAGGGCTGATTCAAGGCAAGCCTGGGCCAGCCCTAAGTATACACTTTATCCTTAATAAATGTTTTAAGTCCTGTCTTATATGTGTAGATGGTGTCTATAGCAGAAAGTTGGTCTTAAGAGACAGACAGGGCGAGAGAGAGAAACATGTCAACAGCAAAACAACCAGCTTAGAAGTGGAGAGTGTGTCTGACTATTAGACCGAAACTGAGAAATACTTTTTACCAGGAGAGAGGAGCTTGATAGTTGAAGGCCCTGGCTCCCATTCCATTTTTGGAGACCTTTAGAACCACAAGTAAGTCTGCATCCTGAGACAGGAAAGCTCTAATGCTGCTGCAGTCTGAATCAGCTGTAGACTCTTTTAAGACTTGCTGGGGCAGCCTGATAAAAAGGAATTTCAATAGTAATATAAGGATATTAGTATCACCATTCAAAAAAGGATTTAGCCTATAAAGCAGAATTGTTGACTTTCTGAAAAGTATGTTTATTTATGCACTCTATACTTGGTTGTGGCTCCTTTTGCTTAAATAACTTCATCACAAATAGCATCAGATACAAGATGTTATAATTTTTTTAAATGCATTCTTAGATACATCAACAGTGTTTGTCTGTTGCAAAGAAGAACGGTGTTCTCATCTTCTGTCTCTCTGAGTCATTTGATGTCTTTTTGTCCATCCACTCATCAGAGCTTCTTTGCAAACACAAAACAAGACTTTGCAAGCTTGTCTAAAGTCAGCCTTGGTTAGATAAGGGTGACTTGACTCAATGGAATGACTCTAGGCTTAATTGGGTGATTATGTTAGTTGTGGTGGGGCTTTCTTCGATTAGAGTGGCTTTCTTTAGCTACATTGATGAGATACCATCAACATTATGTATTTACTAGCATTCAAAAAATGTTTTTTTGACATTTGTGTGTTGTTTTCAAACTGGGGGAGAAAAGAATTCCACTGTGAATTAATTTTTCATACATCACTAGTACACACAGATTCGGGGGGGACAATAATAGCGTTACAGCAAATAGGATTTAGAACTGTCATACACAATAACTTCTAACTCCTACTAAATGGTTATTAGTGTCTTTTTTGTATCTGCAAACATGGACACATGAAAACATGGTGTGACAAACATGGAAAAATCGTGTCACCACAGTTTGTAAACTAAGCAACCAAACAAGAGTCTATTAAGGGAAAGTACAGGCTAGTTAGTTGTTTGCATTCAGCACTATCACACTGAACGTCTTCATAACTCACCCACAAATATCCATTAGTTTGAGTAGAAAACAATATTTTCCTTATTTTTAAAAATCATTGATCACAAAATGTTCCTTCAGTCTGCAAAAGCTCAGATGTCAATTAAACATTAACAGCTATCCACTAAGGAGCACAGAGGAATTTTTTTTCATATTTTTTCAAAGTATCTTTTCTCCTTGTAGTAACATAATGTTTATTGTATTTATTGCTTATTATAAATTTAGTGAAGACATAGTTTGACATACTTGTAGATACAAAATAATGTAAGTTAAAGGTAAAGGGATAAAGCTTTTTTGTGAGAGAAAACTGGATGATTAACTTTTAGGGGTAATTGATGTAGCATTGAAAAAAAAAAAACTACTTATGCTGCCAGGATACTCTAATTCAGAACACCATCATTTTAACTTCAGTCATTTTCCCAGAGTTGTATGTGTTTGGATCCTCTGACAACATTCCACAAATAAAACCCCACCCAACTGATAACTCAGTGTGGGGACCAAATATAATGAGTGACAAGGGTCATTTGATTTAATAGTCACGGTGCCAGTTGTCTCTGTGAAATTGTTTTCATGGTTCAAATATTTCAGTAAAGTGACATCACTAGTTTGTATGTGTAAGACACAGACAGAGATAGAACTATAAATACTAACAGATGTCCTCAGGGAAATTCCCTTTCACTGGGACTTAATGCCAATCTGATCCAAGATCTAAGAGCCAATTTTAGCTCACAGTAACTGTAATCAGAGTGACGTTCAGGTACAGGGGCTTGTGTGTTGATTCTAAGTGAAAGATAAAAGCCATTATGTTGTGTGTTTGTCTGTGATTGTTAAGATAGAACAAATATATGTCCATTATTAAATGACTTGAAACTTTTAAACTTTTTAAAGATTAACCAATTCTAACATGAGGTGCTGACTAGCAAGTTAACAGCTGACACTCACATACAAACACACACACACACACACACACACACACACAGACAACATGTAGGTTGGGTAGGTCATTCAGACTGAATTGCTTTTTAGCTATTTGTGGCTGTCTGTGTCCAGCTGTCAGCTCAAGGTTGAAGAGTCAGCAGCAGAGACAACAGGTGGAAAAGTTTCCATGCCGTAAAATGTACATATGATGCAAATGTGTTTTTGATTTCCATCAACAGGACAAAAGAAAAATTCAAGAGACCATCGCCATGAAAAGAAGACAGATTGAAGAGGAGAAATTAAAACTTCAGTACATAAAGGTAGCACTGATTGTAATAACAGCAAAAAACTAAAACTCAGGAAAAAATGTATCACACTTAAAGGTCCCATATCATGCTCATTTCAGACAGTGGTAACAGGTCTTACACGTCAATATAAACATGCCTTTGAAGATTCTTGCTTAAAACGCCACTTGGATCATTTGGAAAGGCATGTCCAAATACCAGGGGCCGGCAACCTTAGAGACTCAAAGAGCCATTTGGACCCGTTTCCCACAGAAAAGAAAACACAGAGAGCCGCAAAACCCTTTGGACATCTAAAATGAA
>JAPZDY010000370.1:0-10563 GCA_029783645.1 Ctenochaetus hawaiiensis | reverse complement strand
GCGATGTTTTAAGCGTATTTGTTGCGATGAAATTGCGGGAGACAGTGAAAATTGCTAAAAAGTTGCATTTTTTTCTGGTCATTTTCGTTTGTGTTCCACCACAATATTGCACGGGGTGCAAAACAGTTTTCCTCCGCTTTCGTGAAGAACATCAAGGAATTGTTCTGCATGGTCTTTAGCAGTAAGTAATTGTCAATAACCAAGCTATTCATCTGTACCAAATCCCAACACATTCTTCCACTCTAACACTGCTCTTGAAACAAAAAAATAGATATTTGGAAAAAACTTTGATGTGGATGAGAAAGTGTTATCTTTTTCACCAGGGTGGAGCAATCTACAAGCATCAAACAAATGTAGGTCTCAACATACCCTTCTGGTAGCCTCCCTCATCTTAGACAATTTGGTCATTGCCAGAGGGTTTTGGTCTACCTTAGGATCCATAATACAGTTAAATCCCCCAGCTAGAAAATTAAGTACTGAAGACATTTCAGAGATTTTGCTTTGCAATTTAGCGTAAAATTCTACATGATATACATAAGGAGCATATACACAACCAACCAAAATGTGCTCTCTGTGTATCCTGTTATAGCACCGTGGCGGTCCTGTTGGTCTTTTATACATTTTTCTAATGTGAAAGGCATATTTTTGTTTTTAAGAATAGCTACACCTCCCTTACTTGTCAAGAATGATGAATAGTAAGCTTGCCCAACCCCGTCTCTCCTAGATTTTTATGTTTCATATTAATTTTTTTTGTAGTAGGCCAATGTTGACTTTTTCCTTCTTGAACCAAGATAGTAATTTCTGCATAGAATGATTAACATTAGAAGAAATACGCTTAATTGCACTTATTCGTATGTGTAGTTAAATGGTAAATATACCAAGTGTATATTGGCATTCTAAAAGTGGGAAAAATGGGCAAAAAAACAAAAACAAAAAAAAGCATAGATGAAAAAAGGGGATGGGGTGGGTGTGGTACCTAGGCTTTGGTTTGGTCTTCCAAACTATCTTTATCTAACATGAGTACTGAGAGCTTGTACTCTGCTCATTTCAATTTTCAGCATCAACAGGGCAAAAACATCCCTAACATGAATGCATAACCACAGGCTTCTTGGAGAATCAAAATATGCCGAGAACACACATCAGCAAAAGTCCACAAGTGTTCCCACTTGCTGATATGTAGGCCACTCACTCCCGGCTCAAACCACCCAGACAATGGACTCCTCTCTCTAATCTTCTATGTAGTCGGTTTAAAATGATACACGCAGGATGGCAAACATGTCCAACTTTAACAGTTAAAGTGTATTTTGTTGGGCAAAGATTCAAGTCAGTCTCATCAACCTAATGGTTACTTTTGTGCTGTGTTCTCCAATAAGAAAATTTAAACTGTAAGTTACTCATGGAGCCATAGTCATTGCATCCACAATACATGCAGCTTCATCCATAGTATCAAAAAAAAAAGTTCTTGTTGTTGTAGATGATGCAGGGGATGGCTGAGTACTGCATCCTGAAAGTGATGTTTTTGTCAATCAGCTTTTGGCACACTGCGCTGAAACTTCTTTGCTTCTTTAGGAGGTTCTGTGGAATGTCTTGTCAGATGGTGATCTTAGCCCCTTTGTATTCCAGATTTTGTTTCCCACTAAGCGCCAGTATTTTCATCTTGTCTGCTGGGTAGTTCACAGCAATGACCTGCAGGACCCCTGGCTTTGAGTGGTTGACACCTGGATGGCACCTGTCCAGTCAGATCCTGCCTTTTGGCCTCTATGTTAAGGAGTTTGGGTAACCAAATTTTGAGGAATGCCAGTGCATTCTTGCTGTCTATCCCTTTGTTTACACCAAAAGTTCTGAAACTGTCGTGGCATGCTCACGCTTCTTGGTCACTTAATGAAGACAAAGAGTTTGGTTTCCTTTTGGCCAACCTAGATTCCAGATCAGTAAAACATCCTCAGTGGTGGAGATGTGACCTTCGGCTTCCTCTGGACATCATCATTTTCTCGCTTTGCTGTATTGATATCCAGTTTTCTGAAGAATGTGGTAATTATCTCTTACATGACAGCTGCAACCTTAGTTGTAATCTAACTTGCTAAGGTAAAGATATCAACAGTTGAACTAACATTAGCTTCCATGTGGTTGCCCTCTCTGGTGGCATGTTCGTTGTTAGCTTGTTGGCAATTATTTCTTTGAGACCTCTGTTTTTCAGAACCCTCCATCAGTATTTCTATGCTGGACATGATCGCCAATCTCTCCATATGTTGTGCCCTGAAATTAGCTAGAAATATAACATGTAAAACTTAAGTTTAAGGATAGTTTGGTCGGGAGCAAGATGGTCTTGATTCTCTCAGTGTGACATTATCACCAAAAGCCATACTCTTTTTATAGGATAGAACTTTGATAAATTTTGCTTGTATGGGCATCATGCTTATGTTTATGTAGTAGTATATGTTGGTACGGGGTGAAGATACGCGTGTTTGCTTGCATTGAGTGTGTATTTATGCTTGTTTGTTAATCTGGGACTTGACTTGCACACTTTACCTGATATGTGAAACACTTTGTAACTGTGTGTTTAAAATGGTGCTGTACAGTCATTATTATTATATAAAGTCATTATTATTGTTAGGGCCCAAGCAAGCTGTGCAACGACACTATTGAAATGCAAGGAATTTTTCTTCTTCTTAAGAAAAACTGGTTTTGAGGCAACTTTAACATTCTCAAAAATTCATGAAACATAGCAGATGCATGAGTCATGGTGAAATGAATTCCATGGCTTTTGTGAATGGCTGGGGCAAAGTGACTCACTCGCGCCCCTGTTGAAGAAAAATCCTCAAAGTCCAGTTTAGGGTTTGCTGTGATGGTGTGAGTTTTATTAAAGTATGCAAACTGATGAACTGACTGACTGAGAGTGGGTCTGTGTCTGTGAGCTGACCCAGAGCAAATTACTTACAGGTGTTTATATACAGAGAAGCAGGTAATGCTAAACAAAGGGGGATAACAAAAGAAAGACAAGAGGAACAGATGCAGGAAGGGGCATTTACTTAATTAGGTTAAGGGAATCAACAAGAAACAAAAGACAGGATGGGGCATTTGCATTCAGACATACGGGGGACAGGATCAAGGGGTCAGATTAGGAGGTGTCAGCAAAAGGGAAGTGACACACAGCTGGCATGAACTGATGGATGGTTGATATGCCCAAGACGTCATTTGTTACATCAAGATCAAAGGTTCATGGCAGTAGGGATGGAAGTTCCAAGTCCAAGTGGCTGTGGCATGGCGGCCATTTTGAGTGTTCTGCCATGAAAAGTACAATGCTTATAACTTCAACGTACATTGTCCAATTTGAATCAAACTCCATTTGTTTTATAAGAGTCCTGATCTGAACACATCTAAACCCCAGTTGTCAGCAATGTTAATAACGCGACCTAATGGCCATCGAAAATGGCTCCCAAGGTATTATGTCATACTTTAATGAACTTCTCCCACATAATTAAGGAAAATGACCTAAAATTTGGTCTGAGCACTCTAAAGACCTTTGTAACAAAAATTATTAAAAGCTTTTAATTTTTGCTCAATGGTGTGGCTATAGCAGGGCAGTCATTTTGAGTATTACACCGTTACAAATGAAAATAATAATTAGGGTAAGGGGATCTGCATAATCTCACCGAACTTACCACAAATGTTTCACTTGTTGAATATTAATTCCAGTAGTGAACAGGGCCTAATTGCTGTGTAGCGCCCCCTACAAAATTTCAACAAAGTAGCCCTTACTGTGCTTTCTGCTTGATATAAGAGAAGTGGTTAGCACATGTATCATAAGATGTAAAAAAAAAAAAACCTCTTAGAGCTATGACCTAAACCCATCAGGAAATCAGCCATTTTGAATCTACTGTGCATATTTGGCGATTTCCACATGTTGTATTTTTTTTTTTTTTTTTTTTTTTTCTTTTTTGGCAGATACATTCTTACATATTGTCTCACACAGTTACAGCCATATTACTGTTAAAGTCACACAACCTTTTTTTTGGGACTTTCCCCACATAGTATTTATTATTGAATCAATGCTGAATAAACATTCCATTGGCAACGCTAGATCATTGAATAAATGTTAGTTTCTGATGTTGATTCCACATCATGCTTGCACCCAAATTTAATACTGAAAAAATGTTGACACAAAACGTTGACAACCCAACTGCATATCAATGCAATGCTTTTCAAAAGGCAGAATTTTAAATAATCCCTAGTAAATATGTCCTGCTTTATCTACAGCCAGGACTTTGTGGAAGGCCAAAAGATTAATCAGACAATATTATTTAAAATATTAAAAACACTTTATTAATTTTTAAACAAATGTAATCATTTAATCAATCATTAATCAAACCAATCAATAAAACAATGAATCAATAGGCTACTTTAGCAATCAGTCAATCAATTAATCAATCCATCAATCCATTAATCAATCAATAGCCTATTATAGCAATCATTCAATCAATTAATCATTTCATTCGGGGTCGAAGTTTCTCTTCAGGCTTCTCTACCCAAACCTCCAGTTCTGTCTGGGGCATGCCTTAGCCATTTTTGAACAGCCTGGCCGAATTCATGCTGGGTGGCTGTGTGTTTTTTTGCATGTGGAGGGCATCTGAAATGAAAAACACAAAATTAGCATTTCACTAATTAGACCTTCCAACGGGATGTCATTATGGTAATAGTGCAAGTTTAAGTAAGTGCTTACTTGAGATGGAACAATTGCTAGGAATGACGTGGAGTAGCAATCTGAAAAAAAGACAAAGTTTATTGTTAGTCAACAATGACTAACAGTGCTCTTTCAATCCTTTTCCCCAACTGGTATGAGTTTGAAACTCTGTGTTGTTGTTCTTTTCTTTTTTTTGTATTTTTTATTTTTTGGTTGAAACAGTCACGCTAACTTGAGCAAGCACCAAAGACAAATCTCATGTTAATTAAAAAAGACATTTACAGGAAGAGCAGCATGCCCTTTTCCTGTGTACACCGTGGCAAAAAGTAACATTCAAAATGCAACCGAATGTTGATTATTCAAACATTCCACGTTTGCTGTCACGTTTGAGAGAGACACATCAAGTATTTCAGACATTGAAATGAAAAACTTAACAAAGAGGCATTATCCAGGCCACCTATGCGTTCTCGTTCTGTTTTAAAACAGCTTCCTTCGCCATGACAACTACAGAAGCATTTGGCTGAAGGTCGCCACTTAACTTAGGTAAAACCGTAACAGCGGTTAGCCTAGTAGCTAGCAGTCATTGCTAGTTTTTTGCTGTTCCAGTAGTGCAGTTGTTAGAATTTCTCTCTCCATTGATGACATTAATGCATCTACATCTGCTTGTTTTTCCACATTGTTTATAACTCTTAAAATAAACCAGAGGTGTAACTTTATTTAGTCTGTTGGGAACACAGAGTGACTAGCTACCATGCCCGACTAATGACATTTAACATTATGTTTTACAGACAATCTATTTGCGATTGAATCATCTACATCCACTAAGACTGCAGCCAGATACTATTGATAAACTAGGCCGGTACACATAATCATCTATGAACACAATAGTTGGTACAATTTATATTTCATAGCATGCTTACCTGAGTACCGCTTGTGCTTCGATTTCCAAAATGATATCAGTTGATATAGGTATGTTGGTCAACCACTTGATCATCTCCCGGTCAACAATACATCAACCACTTAGCGATCCTATTTCCCGGTTTTTAAGAAAATGTAGATATGGACATCAAATAAATCGATAAATCGATAAATAAATCGATGGTTTTTCCATAGTGTGCAAATTCCCAGTCAACCATACATCAATCCTTTTCGACATCAGCGCCATCGCCCGGTCAATCAAAAAATAATGTTAAGTCAACTATGTAAGGAGGTCATAAATAAATATTGTTCCAATGTTGAGGTCATCAACATTATCTTAGGTCAAGTTTCATTGACAGTGCGATGATGATTTAATGTTAATTTATCATTGAGATTTCGATATTAATCATTACGACAGTTCAGATGGAAACACAATGTTGATTCAATTATATATTGCTATCTGGGTGCCCTTCCAAATATTTTCATATTTTTTTTAAACAACGGGGCAAAGTTAACTATATACAGTCGAACATGGGAAGCTCTTCAGTCCATGGATCACCAGAGTTCCATGATAAGGAATACAAACAACCACCTATACATATATACACACATGTATATCTGTATATATTCCTACTCACATAAACGTATAGCCACATACATGTATACATAAAGCAAGATCATACAGAAACTTACATACACATGGTGTCTTTTTGATGTCCATATCTACATTTCCTATTGTGTCTAGTATATGAATCTGTTAATTGTGTCAACCTCACTTCACACATATTGTTGAGTCAATTAAAATCTGATCTAACTGGTTTGATGTACTCAGTCCACTTGGACCAAAGCAGGTAAAATTTTTCTTTTTGGATCCTGAGGGAAAATGACAGTTGCTCCAGAACATAAATTTCATGTATTATTTCTATCCACTCTATAGTGGATAGAATAGTTGGTGGGTCTGATTTTAACCATCTCCTTGTTACAGCCTTTTTACTTGCTGCCAGAAGTATATGCGCAAGTTTCTTATCATTATTACTCCATCTATCTAATTGGATATCACCCATGTAAATAGTCTCACATCTGAGAGGAATACTACTACCAAATACTTTGTTAATATGTTTATGTATTTCTTGCCAGTAGGGGACAAGAACCTGGCAGCTCCAGAATATGTGGAAGTGGTTGGCATTGTTTTCCCCACAGAGCCTCCAACAACTGCTGCCTTCTCCAAAATGTGCTTTTTGCTGTGGAGTAATAAAGAATCGTACAATATTCTTCCAGAAGAATTCATGCCACATGGACGAACTAGTTGTATTGCACATATTCTTTGCCAATTTTCATCGGAGATGTTAAAATTACCCTCTTTCTCCCATTTCTTTTTTATATAAAGTGAGTTATCTGATTTACATTGGAGAATACCTTTGTACATAGAGTGAAAAAAGTTTGAGCACCCCTGCCTTAAGGGTTCTATAAACAGAGCAAATAGAAGAGGGGAAGCACAGCATCCTTGTCTTGTTCCGCATTCTAGAATAAAAGAATTTGTTAGATCGCCATTGATTTTTATCCTTGCAGATGGTCTCTCATATAGTGTTCTTATTTCTGCAATCAAGTTTTGATTTTGCTCCTCAGTAATTGAGGGTAGATTCACTTTAGCTAAGAAAGTGTCAATTTGGGGGTCATCATCTGTTTGGGTTTGGGAGTATAATGATTTATAATACTTCTCAAAACTTTCTTTTATTTTATCAAAGCTTATCTCAATTTTTCCTGATTCAGGGCTTCAAATCTTATGTATATTATATTCAGCTTGTTGTTTTCGCAGCCTATAAGACAGAAGCTTCAAAGATTTACCTCCTGCTTCATAATACCATTGCCTTGTAAACAACATTTTTTTCTGAATTTCTTGTGTGTTTATGTCATCTATTTCATTCTTTATTTTCTTTATGTCTGAACTAATTTCTGGATCTAAGGTTTCTTTGTGTTCCTTCTGTAATCTGTCTTCTAGATTCTTAAGCCTCTGCTGTCTAAGTTTTTTCTCGTGGGAAGTAATAGAAATTATTCTAACCAAAATTACAGCTTTGACATTAACATTTGACGTTAACGTTAAAGGAAATTGTTCTTATTGGACTATCTTGCATTTGACTGGTTGAGCTTGTTTATACATTCATGTATTTGAAAAGCATTCCCCTCTCCATCGGAACCAATAGAGAGTAAACAACAACTAAACCGTGATAACATAGAATACAAAGAACATGATAACATAAGAAAATATGTGTCCTTGGTGACTTCCAACTTAGAGGTCCTTATTAAGACCCTGCTTGAGCCTTTTACATAAGGCTTCAAGGGAAAGCCCCTCTTTCAGGACAGATTGAGAGGGCCCTTGTTGAAGATAGTTGCAACCAAATGTCCTGTTATTTCCCTGTCATTATTGCTTTTTTCTTATTTACCAGAACAGCCTGTTGACATGTAACGATAACTCATACTACTGATATAGAGCCTGGTTCAGCCAGTTTAAATTTCAAGCCTATCATAGTGAGTACACTGAATGTTTTTATTACCTAGGAAGCAGGATAAGAGGGACCAGTGACCGATCTTTTACAATGTAGATGACTCTCTTCTGAAGGCTTGCAGTCTTTCTTTAACGCTCACCTCTGGGGTGTGAGTCGGCTGCCTGTTATTGTGTCAGCGGGGTCTCACCCGCGACAGTTGCTGTAGCTGGTCCATGAGTGTCTCAGTGGGCCTGATGATTTCAACCAGGAGTACCCTCCTTGACAGGTCCTGTGAAGCTTTTCCTACCGTCTTGTATACTCGGATACCGTCGTCATGTCGGACTTTAAGCTTAGCCAGATAAAGGGTCTGGAATGGGATTTGTCTCTCTTTCAAAACCTTCCGTATTTCAGCGTAGTCCCTGCACTTTTGGAGAATATGTGGAGCGTAGTCATTATCCAGGTTTATTTTCTTCCTGTGCCATATGAAACCTCTCTTTTGCCATGCCAGACGGAGTATTGTTTCCATAGTTCTGTAGCTAAGGAATTTTATCAGGATGGATCTTGGTTGTGCATCCTCCAGTGGCTGCTGTCCAAGTGTGCTATGAGCCCTCTTGATTTGCGGCAGCATGTCCGCAGGTACGTCAAGGTTTTCCCGGAGTAACTTTTCTACAAAGGAGATCATGGATGAGACCTCTTTTTCTGCTCCCTCTGGTCTGCCATAAATCCTTACATTATCACACCTGGATCGGCTTTCTTGGTCAGTTATTTTTTCTTCCAATTTGGTTAGGAGC
This sequence comes from Ctenochaetus hawaiiensis, assembly GCA_029783645.1. Lineage (NCBI taxonomy): Eukaryota > Metazoa > Chordata > Actinopteri > Acanthuriformes > Acanthuridae > Ctenochaetus > Ctenochaetus hawaiiensis. The sequence continues at coordinate 1,690 of JAPZDY010000370.1, read as the reverse complement.
TTGAATATTTCTTTCAGGATGTCCTCCGTATTTTGAATTCTCTCCTCTGCTTTTGTTTCTTCCTTTATTTCTTCCAACTGCTCTCTGTTGTCGGGGATCGTTTCCAAGTGTACGCTCTCACCGCCAGACATTGTTTGCATGGTCGCCTCTGTTAGCTTGCTAGCGTTAGCACTCACGTTAACCTGTGGGTCGCACTGGCGTTGTGACTAATCCTGCTTTTCTTGTTGCGTTGTGTTTTTTTGGGTTTGTATCTGGTTGCCATTAAGCACCCCTGTCAAGTCGTAATAAGTTTGATGAAAAAATAATGAGATTTCGGGGTTTCTCTGAGATATCTCATCAGGGTTGGTGGGGAGAGATTTAGTTATGCCGCCATCTTGCAGGTGGTCAACCGGAAGTCCCCCCACATGTTGTATTTTAGCAGACTTCTCCTACGGATCTTATCAAAATGACTCGTTTGTACTTTTTTAAGACCTTTATGATGAAAAATTAGCTTTTGTTTGTGATCAACTGGCTATGTTTATGTGTTTTTTATGTTTTTAATAATTCTTACAACTTTAATGGACATTATTAAACATGCAGCAAATTTCACGTGTTTGGGTCCTGGTCAAAACCCAAAGACAGGTCAATAATATGTCATAGTTATAGTGCCAACTACTAGCAATAGGAAAAGTCATCAAACACATTAATGATGGTATGCTGCAACTGTTGTCTTTATACATCAAATGGCATAACTGGCGATGTAGAAGATTATTTTGAAGACAAAGGATGTTGTAAATTTCCTGTTTCCTATCCAGTTCCCATTCTGTCACAGAGTTCAACATTGTGATTAAGAATTGCACTCTGCAGAACGGGATATGTCAAACGGGAGTCACACACAAAGCGCCCCCGGGGTCTATCACAAGTAAACACTGTATGACAATGATGATAAGGTTTACATTTAATTCTTGTGCGTGAGGAACCCTCTATATGCCGTAAAATGATACGTGAGACCTCTGTGTTGTCTAGGGCAACTGCAACCCTCCCTGACTTGTGCTGGGGTGTGAGGGTTCGGTTAAACGCTGCTTACAGCTTATATTATTGTTATTATCATTATTATTATTAGGGTTTCAAACCTGAATTTGGTTATTACTTATAACTGTTGTTATTATTTATTATGTTTCTGCCTTATTTGCTTACATTTCTAGCTGGAATTAACTAAAAACATGAAACTTCTATCCTATCCATCTATCCATCCATTCATTTTCTACCGCTTATCTGGAGTCGGGTCGTGGGTTGCGGGGGCCTAAGCAGGGAAGCCCAGACTTCCCTCATCCCAGCTACTTTGTCAAGCTCTTTCCAGGGGATCCCAAGACGTTCCCAGGCCAGGCGAGAGACATAGTCTCTCCAGCGTGTCCTGGGTCTTCCCCAGGGTCTCCTACTGCTGGGACGTGCCCTGAACACCTCACCAGTGAGGCATCCGGGAGGCATCCTTATTAGATGCCCGAGCCACCTCATGTGGCTCCTCTCAATGCGGAGGAGCAGCGGTTCTACTCCGAGCTCCTCCCAGATGACAGAGCTTCTCATCCTATCTAAGGGAGAGCCCAGCCACCCTACGGAGGAAGGTCATTTCGGGCGCTTGTACCTGCCATCTTGTTCTTTCGGTCACTACCCAAAGCTCATGACCATAGGTGAGGGTAGGAATGAAGATCGA
>JAPZDY010000369.1:0-10569 GCA_029783645.1 Ctenochaetus hawaiiensis | reverse complement strand
TGTGCGTGAAAATCCCAGTAGATCAGCAGTTTCTGAAATACTCAGACCAGCCCGTCTGGCACCAACAACCATGCCACATTCAAATTCACTTAAATCACCTTTCTTCCCCATTCTGATGCTCGGTTTGAACTGCAGCAGATCGTCTTGACCATGTCTACATGCCTAAATGCATTGAGTTGCTGCCATGTGATTGGCTGATTAGAAATTTGCGTTAATGAGCAGTTGGACAGGTGTACCTAATAAAGTGGCCAGTGAGTGTATATCCCTATATATGTCTGTTAGTGACTCTGTCTGCAGAGCTCTGCCCTCTGCCTGTATTTTCATGGTTTGTTTTAGTCCAGAAGAGAGGGTGCGTTTCCACCAGCTAATGACATAAAAAAAAACAAACAGGGCAACTAGACACCATTCAGACTGGATAAAGTTTGTTTTACACATTTGTGCATTTAGTCACAGGCCTGTGTTACTGTAAGTAGATGTGTAAATAGATAACAACAGCTAACATAACTGTTGCATGGCTCTTGAGTCCCTGCTGGGGTTGCCGCAGTAACTGACTAATGTTATTGAGCACAAAACACCACTAATAATCCCCTCTGTACACCGACTTTATACATGAAAAAAAAAAACTCTATCTGTAGAGCTCAGTTTTCTATTATTCTTATATATAATATTATATTATTATAATATTATATTAATGCAAACTGAACATATCCTACAGCTGCAGCATTACATTAAAAGCATTTAACTGGAGGGAAACGCCTTTTCAGAACGAGACCACGATTGGAAGGAGGATGGGCATGCCTTGAGATCATGAGACTCAGTGAGATTTTGAGATTCTACATGGCGGCACCCTTTTGCTAGATTAGATAATAACATTCAGCCCTACTTTTGAATATAACTCCATTAATATTAACATAGTTAGTTCACGGGTGACAACCTCATTGTATCACCAGCCAGAGTGGAGGACCTCAAGGATATCATTGATCGCTACTTCTACCAGTGCGTCATGGAAATACACACAATCACCACAGGACATTAATCATCAATCATTAATCATTTTTTCTACGAATTTTACCAAAACTTATATTCAGCAGCAGACAACCCAATCTCAGAAGATATTCAGGCTTTTCTTAACAATCTAAACCTGCCTCAATTAAAAACAGAACACAAAACCATCTTAGACACACTGCTGACCATTAATGAATTACAAAGAGCCTTAGACAGTATGCCTCTGGGCAAGGCGCCTGGTACAGATGGCTTTCCCACTGAATTTATAAAACATTTCTGGTAAATGTTGGCACCCCTTTTCCTCAGGACTGTGAAAGAAATTAAAAAACAAAGGTTGCATAAGAACCCACATGAATACAGCGGCAATTAAATTATTATTAAAACCAGACAAAGATCCCACACTTCCCTCCAGCTACCCCCACCCCAGTCACTAATTAATATCGACATCAAAATTATCTCTAAAGCACCTACTTCTCGGTTGCAGTCAATGCAGTCAGTTATCCCATCAGTAATTCACAGTGACCAAACAGGATTTATTAAAGGTCGGCAATCTCATAACAACGTCAGGGAGCTTCTAAATCTGATCAGCATGTCGCAGTGCCACAACACAAAAGCAACTGTTTGTCGCTCAGTGCAGAAAAAGCTTTTGACAAAGTAAGCTGGACCTTCCTCTTCACTGTCCTACACAAATTTGGCTTTGAAGAGTCATTTATCCAATGGATAGCAGCCTTGTATAATTCACCCCAGGCCACAGTTGTCATGTCCAAGAAAGTAAGGTTAAGTTATATTTAGTTTTGTCTTGTGTCTATGTTGTCTCGTGGCTTCCTGTTTTATTTTGATAGTCTCGTCTCCCCTTGTGTTGTCTCCATGTTTACTTCCTTCCTTTGTTCCTTTCCCACCTTTTGTGTTCACCCTAATGTGTTTCACCTGTGTCTTGTTGTCTCCCTGCCCTCATGCGTATATATAGTCTGTGTTTCCCTTTGATCTGTGCTAGTTCATCTTGTCTTGTGAAACTGGATAACCCACGCCAGCCCATGTCACATTTCTTGTCAAGTCAGGTTGTGTATTCTTTGTTACTTTGTTTAGATTTTTGCCATAGTCTTGCCTTATGTTATTTTGTTACCCTGTCTTGCCTTTTTCTATAATCATAGTTGTTTTCATGTATGTAGCGAACATGAGAGACTCAGACTCTCATGTTCGCCACATACATCAGGTTCTCCAGCAGTTGCTGGAGAATCAAATGTATGCTAAAGCTGAAAAAGAGTGAGTTTCATGCCGACACTGTATCTTTCCTTGGCTTCATCATAGCCCCTGGAAAGATGCAAATGAATATGTAGTATCTTAGACTATAGCCTTATTTTAGTTTGGAATGTTTGGACACCTGTTTAGCCTATAGGGTAGATAAATTGGTAACACTGGGGTCATCTCCTGACCTGGACATTTTAAGGCATGGTTCAAACAGTGGTCACTAGCTACTTATTTCGGTCAGCAAGCCAAATTGCCTTTTTTGTGTGTGATGAACACTATGTAAGTCCTATATAAGCAAGGTGTTTTGGGATGTTCGGGAGGAGACTCATTCTGGCCAGAGTCTTCTCTTAGGCAGCCCGGGACGCCTGATTGACGCTGTACTTTATTGAAATAAACTTGGTTTGTGCAGTCAAGTCAGTGTCCGTGGAGTTTCTCCATCATCCATGCAGCATCGCAACTTAAGATACTACAGATCCGGCTAAAGTTAGCGCTGTGGCTCAGTGGCCTACACCTGATGGCCGCAAAAAGGTTCAGCAAATCTTGGGATTTGCTAATTTTTACAGAGGGTTCATCAGAAACTTCAGCTTCATAGCTGCACCTCTCTATGCACTCACATCTCCACTGACTCAATTCCTGTGGACCTCTCAAGCTGAGGAGGCCTTCCAGCAGCTCAAAGCACGGCTCACTACTGCCCCCATTCTCATGGTTCCTGATCCCAGCCCGCAATCTGTGGTGGAGGTGGACGCCTCCAATAAGGGGGTGGGAGCGGTTCTCTCCCAGCGCTCTGAAAAGGACAACAAGCTTCACCCTTGTGCCTTCCTGTCTCAGAAGCTTTCGCCGGCTGAGAAGAATTACGATGTTGGAAACTGTGAGTTGTTGGCGGTCAAAGTTGCTCTGGAGGAGTGGAGACATTGGTTAGAGGGTACACAGTATCCTTTCATTGTGTGGACCAATCAAAAGAATCTTGAATATATTCGCAAAGCTAAAAGACTGAACTCACGTCAAGCCAGGTGGACATTGTTTTTTAACTGCTTTAACTTTGTGTTGTCTTACAGGCCGGGGTCCCAGAACACCAAGTCGATGCCTTGTTCCGTCTGTTCGACCCTGAGCCTAGGAACCTGAGCCCATCCTACCACTGGACCGTGTGGTAGGAGCGGTGACTTGGCAAATAGAATCTGAGTTGAAGCGAGCTAATGGTGAGAATCCAACACCTTTGTGGTTGTCCGGTGAATCGCTTGTCGTTTGTTCCTGTTGATATCCGTCCACAGGTGATCCACTGGGCTCACACCACGCTGCTCACCTGCCATCCGGGAGTCAAAAGAACCATGCATGCCATTTCCCAGAGGTTTTGGTGGCCCTCCATGGAGCGAGAGGTTCGGGAATATGCGGAGGCATGTTCCATCTGCGCCCGCAACAAGACCTCCTCCAGAGCGCACATGGGGTTGCTGCAGCCACTTCCTGTTCCTACACGTCCCTGGGCTGAGATCTCTCTGGATCTGCCAAGGAAACAGCTGACATTATGATGAATCATGTGTTTCGTATCCATGGATTTCCTAAGGATATTGTTTCAGATTGGGGGCCCCAGTTCTTCTCCAGATTCTGGAAGGAGTTCTGCAAGCTATTCGGAGCCACCGTCAGCCTCAGCCTCACATCAAACGGACAGAACATCTCAACCAGGAGTTGGAGACATGCCTTTGATGGCTGGTGTCGCAGAACCCGGCTTCCTGGAGCAAGAATATGGTGTTGGTGGAATATGCCCACAACTCACTTCCAACCTTGGCCACGGGCATGTCACCATTCCAGTGTGTCTTTGGCTACCAGAACCCTGTCTTCTCGGAGACAGAAAAGGAGATTACTGTCCCATTGGCTCACACCATGGTCCGGTGTTTCCACGGCATCTGAGCACTCGCCCGCAAGGTCCTCCTTCACAGTGTGGACCACACGAAGAGGGCTGCAGATTGGAGGCACTGTCCTGCTCCGGTGTACAAGCCTGGCCAGAAGGTCTGGCTCTCAACGCGGGACTTGTCTCTTAATGTTGTCTCAAGGAAACTGGCTCCATGGTTCGTGGGTTCATATCCAGTGTCCAAGGTCATCAGCCCCTCCTCTGTTCTTCTGCGTCTGCCCAAGTCCCTAAGAGTCCATCCGCTCCTCCATTTCAGAACACAAAGTTAATCTATATGCAGAGGATATTTTACTTTATCTAAGAACTCTTAAGAACCCAAAACATCACTACAGGAAGTATTTTAGAATCAGAAATCAGAATCAGAAATACTTTATTTATCCCAAGGGGAAATTGCCTAACTTAACCTAATACATACTTTCTATCAACTTTCTGATTATTCTATCAACTGGTCAAAATCAACAATATTTCCAATAACCGAGAACTCATGAAATCATGCAGACCAAAACCCACACTACCCTGTTCCCACAGGAAACCCCAGACACAAGCACTGAGCTGGACGGCTTCCAGCTGATACGGGCAGACAGTACAATGGAGAGCAGTATGAGGAAAGGAGGAGGGCTGGCAGTATTTATTAATGAGAGATGGTGTAACTCTAGGCACCTCACCATTAAAGAGCAGCATTGCTGTAAGGATATTGAACTGTTAGCAGTTAGCATGAGACCCTGCTATCTGCCGAGGGAATTCACATATGCCATCATCATATCTGTGTATGTTCACCTCTTTGCTAATGCTGATGTAGCCTGTGATGTGCTCTGGGGACTTAAATCATGCCTCTCTGTCCTCAACACTGCTTACTTTCACTCAGTATGTGACATGCCACACCAGAGACAATAAAACACTGGACTTATTTTATGCCAACACCAAGGAGGCATACAACTCATTACCCCTTCCTCCCCTGGGGAGATCAGACCGCAACCTGGTTCACCTCCTATCTGTGTACAAACCTCTAGTACACAGGCTACCAGCTGTCACGTGCACTGTCAGGAGATGGTCCAACAAAGTGGATGAGGCTCTGAAGGACTGTTTTGATACAACAATATTCAACAGCCTCACAAGATGCATTACGGACCATATAAGCTTTTGTGTGGAGAACACTGTGCCCACCAGGACTGTACGGTGTTTCTCCAACAATAAACCCTGGATTAACCCTGAAATAAAGGCTCTCCTTAAGGAGAAGAAGAGAGCCTTTATTTCAGGAAACAAGGAGGAGCTGAAGGCTGTGCAGAGGGAGCTGAGGATTAAGATCAGGGAGGGGAAATGCTGCTACAGGAGGAAGATGTAGGATCAGCTGCAGCAGAGCAACATCAGTGGAGTTTGGAGAGGCCTAAAAAACATATCTGGCCATGGGGAACCCAACTCCCAGACTGGGGGGGACCAACAGTGGATGAATGATATGAACTCATTCTTTAACAGTTTGAGCAGTCATCTGCCCCTCCCCCGGCCCAGTCATCATTGCTGCAAGCCCCCTCATTGGCACCTCTGGCATGCTGCCCCATTCCCCCATCCACCTATACTCCTCTGACTACAATACCCAGCTCACAGCCACCCCTCATTGCTCTTCCTGCCTACACAACACCCCCAACCTCCACCACAGAGCCACCCAGCCCCAACCTGTCCCTCACAACACTCCAGGTGAGGAACCAGCTCTGGAGGAAAAAGGCAAGGAAAGTGGTGGGCCCTGATGGCATCAGCTCCAGGCTCCTGAAGTCCAGCGCAGACCAGCTATGCGGGATAGTTGGGAACATCTACAACCTGAGCCTAAAGCTGGGGAAAGTGCCATGGCTGTGGAAAACATCCTGCATGGTACCAGTGCCCAAGACTCTGCACCCCAAGGACCTCAGCAGCTACATGCCGGTGGCACTAACATCCCACCTGATGAAGACCCTGGAAAGGCTGGTCCTTGCACATCCCCGCCCCCTGGAGTGCCCATCAATGGACCCACTGCAGTTCGCCTACCAGCGTGACATCAGAGTGGATGATGCTGTCTTTTCCTCCTGCACATAGCACTTTCCCACCTGGAGAAGCCTGGGAGCACTGTAAGGATCATGTTTTAGATTTCGCCTGTGCTTTCAACAAAATACAACCTGTTCTCCTGAGGGAAAAGCTGCAGCACACAGGAGTGGACCAGCACCTCACATCCTGGATTCTGGACTACCTCACAAACTGTCCACAGTATGTGAAGTCTTGGACATTCATATAAGATAAGATAAGATAAGATATAAACAACTTACCCCCAGCCCCACAAAAATACAAGGCCCTACCAGGCCAGATCTAGAACTCCCGCCACCCATGCCAGTGGGCCTAGCATCCCAACTATTTATGCCAGGTGGGAAATAACATTCCAACTCTTTAATAGTGAGGTGCCCAGAGTTACACCATCTCTCATTAATAACACCAGCCCTCCTCCTTTCCTCTTAACACTCTCCATCGGACTGTCTGCCCGTATCAGCTGGAAGACATCCAGCTTGGCCTAACATCCCAACTGGAATAGACAACTGTGTTTATTTCAGACACAGTTGTCTGCAGTACAGGGGCCCCACAGGGGACAGTCCTGGCTCCGTTCCTCTTCATCCTCTACGCCGCAGACTTCGCACACAACACATCCACCTGTCACCTGTGAGGGTTTTTGATGACTCTGCCATTGTTGGCCTCATCACAAATGGGGAAGACAGGGAGTACAGAGAGTTGACTCAGGATTTTGTAGACTGGTGTCAGGGGGCACTCCTGAAGACCTTCTATGACACTGCGGTGGCATCAGCCATCTTTAATGGGGTTGTCAGCTGGGGCAGCAGCATCTCTGTGGCAGACAGGAGGAAGCTGGACAAACTCATAAAGAAGGCCAGCTCTGTCCTGAGATGCCCCCTTGACCCGGTGGAGGTGATGGGAGTGAGGAGAATGATGGCTAAGCTGTCTTCTCTGATAAACAACGACTCCCACCCTATGAAAGACACCCTGACAGCACTGGAGAGTTCCATCAGTGACAGACTCTTTCACCCCAAGTGTGTGAAGGAGCGATATCGTAGGTCCTTCCTCCCAGCAGCTGTCAGACTTTACAACTAGCGCTGCTCCTAGTAAACCTCAACCTCCCCCCCAAACCTGAACAATTGAACACACTGCACTTTAATGTCCAATACTCTATAATATTATTAGTATTTTATGTGTACTAATAATTTAACTTACGTGCAATATCCATGTATATTATTGCAATTTTATCTGTTAAATTGAATATTACCACTTAATACAGTCACCCTTGTAAATAATGTACAATTTTTTGTTCTTATTTTGTACTTATTATTTATTGTTCTTTATTCTTATTGCTGCTTTTTACATTCTGTCTTTACTGTCCACTTGCTGCTGCAACAATGCAAATTTCCCCATTGTGGGACTAATAATGGAATATCTTATGTTATCTTACAACTGGAACCCTGTATGTTCTCCCTAATCTGGCACAACCCCGACTTCGAGAATAACAAAAAACCTCTTCATTTAAGTACATTGGAGCAGAGAGGAATTACCCACCTCCATCATTCTTACCATGACAAGATATATAGTTTACTCTCAAGCATCAATTCTATACATCTACCAATTTCAAAATGAAAAAAAGACTTATCTCTGTCTTTTGACATTAACTTCTGGACCAAGATTTGCAAAACACATTCAAGACTCAAGGCTCTCCCGTCACTCGTGTCCCTTCTCCATTCCTCTCCCCCTCTTTCCCCTCCTCTCTCTCCTTCCTTCCTCCTACACCCTCTCCCTTCCTCTTTGGGGCTGGGGTCCAGCGTAGGAGGCTGAGGGGCTCTCTGTGGGTGGGCTCTAGCGCTGCGCTGGCAGGCCCACCGGCATGGGTGCTGGCACTGGAGCCTGGGCATGGCTGGTGGGGGTTCTAGATCTGGCCTGGTAGGGCCTCGTATGGCTGTGGGGCTAGGGGTGAGTACCAGCTAAACTGGTGTTACTGGGTGTGTGTTCTGTGTTGTGCTGCATTGAGGCCTCGGAGGTTGCTGCTGGCTTGTTGATTGTGTGTCTCATGGCTTTCACCTTGGCTTTCCTGTCAAGGGTGGTGTGCGGCAGGCGGCTGACCCGCCTCTGATTCCGGACAGTGGCTGGGATAGTGGGCATGGCTTCTGCACTGCAGGTTCTTTTAGGGATAGGGTTTTGGTCTTGGCCCCCTGGATTTTTTTGGGGGCCTGCATGGGCCAGTGCCTATGGTGCCCCAGGGGTTCACTGCGCATGGTTCCCCCTAGCTGGACTGGCTGGACCCCCACTTGCTCTGCCTCTTACAGTGCACTGTACTTACTTATGAGCACATCTGGGCATTTTGTAATCAGGGCTTACAGGACCAGGCTGCAGCTGCAGGGCGTGTCAGCTTCAGTGCAGTAGTGGGCTGCAGTCCTCCGCCCAAACCCATTCCATCTCACCTGGCCTCCAATTTTAATGCATTACATTGACTCAGACTTTGGGGACAGATTGGGGCTGACAGAGGGCTTCGTAGTGGGATGAGCTGCAGCGCTGCATAGTGCTATGACCCTAGCACTGCCCTCTTACGCCTCTCACCTGTCCTCCAAATTTTTAATGCACCACATACATTCACATCTTGGGGGGCAGACTGGGGTGGGCTTGGGGGGTTTTATGATGTGCTGGACTGCAGGGCAACACTGTTCTGTAGCCCTCTGCCTACCTTCCACGCTCCTAACCTCTTTTTCCAATATTAAATAAAGCACTACACTACACTTAGGATGTCACTTATTCACAGTGTAGGAATAATGTTTCTTCAACAGATATCTGGGAAACATAGCAAAAGGGAAGGATGGTGGACAGTCATTATGTTTAGTGATGGCCTGGCTCGTGGATCCTAGCCCTCTCCGGCTGGGGGGCCGAACCTCCCTCCTGGTGATGTCAAAGGGTTCTTGGTGTGGTGGGCTCTGGGGACCCGGGGTGGGCAGTTTGGTTGGGATCCCCCTTCCCCTGTACCCCTCTGCCTGGTGCTATCCCTCCATCGCTGGCTTGGTGGGGGCTTGTCTGGCACTGTACTGGTGCCCTACCGCAGAGGTGGTCCCTGCTCATCATGGCTTATCCCTTGGGCTGTTGGTGGTCTCTGGCTCGTGAGTGGATTGTGTGTGGGTTGTTGCCCTTCTGGACACCTGGGCCTGCGTTGTGCCTGGTGGCTTTGGCAGCCTCTTGGGCATGGTGTCTTGGTTGCTCTTGCAGCCTGGGGTGATGGCTTGGCCCTTCTCACCATACTGAGCCTGGGCAATGACTCTTTACACTTGTAATAGATTCCCATGCATGTTTGGTGAATGCTTACAGGCACGCTGACCTTGATCCATCAGCTCCTGCCAGGACACATCATAAAGAAACTAATGGCACTCACCAGAAAGTGGTGAGTCAATCTTTAAACCCAACACACTGGTAATATCCACGGTTTATTCTACTTTGACTCTTGCCTTACACTGGGCCATTTCTTACAGACAGGACTCCTACAGAACAACAAAGGTATCCCCAATCTACCTCATACTCATATCACTTCCTGTCTTCCTCCTCCCTGTTACTTTCAATTTTCTTTTCTTTCCTTTTTAGGGCCCGAGCACCATAAGTAGTGCAAGAGCCCTATTGTTTTTGTAATGTTTCTTTCTTTAGGGCTTGAGCCCTGCCAGCAGGGAAAGGGCCCAATTTTTTCTGTACCGTTTCTTTCTTCTTTTAGGGCCTGAGCGCAGGGCACAAGGGCCCTATTTGTTTTTGTAAGATTTCTTTTCTATTAGGGACTGAGCCCTAATGGGGAAGGGCCCTATTGTTTTCGCTTTGTTTCTTTCTTATTCGGGCCCGAGCACCTAGGCGGTACGAAGGCCCTATTGTAATTGCTCCGTTTCTTCTTCTTATTGGGGCCCGAGCACCTTCAGTGCGAAGGGCCTATTTGTATCTGTACTGTTTCTTTTTCTTTTTAGGGCCCGAGCACCGAAGGCAGTGCGAAGCCCTATTGTAACTGTTGCGTTTCTTTCTTCTTTTTCTTTTTCTTCTTTTTCTTATTATTACGCCTCTTCGCCCTATTGTAACTGTTGCGTTTCTTTCTTCTTTTTCTTTTTCTTCTTTTTCTTATTATTACGCCTCTTCGACGCTTAATTTGACCCCCTAAACATGCTCAAAAACTCACCAAATTTGGCAGGCATACCAGGTCTGGCGAAAAATTTGATAAAATGGAAAAATTGACCCCCAGGGTGCAAAAATGTGCTCTATAGCGCCACCTATGCACTCAAAAACGCCCATTGTGGCCCACAGGAATGCCATAGAGAGACGGGACAAAAGCCTAATTGTAGTACTCATCAAGACCTACAAATCACGCACTGACACCCCTAGGCTAA
>JAPZDY010000368.1:0-10584 GCA_029783645.1 Ctenochaetus hawaiiensis | reverse complement strand
GTTTTTTTTGCCAGCTAGCTTGGTAATAACTAGCTTAATAATTAAAACTTGTTTAACAAAGACTTTTCTCATCGACTATAAGTTTGCTTGACTATCAAGAAGTCCTTTTATTCGGCATTCAGCTGTTGCAGTGAAAGTGGAGCAGTGATCTTTTTAAATACACTCAACTAGAGTGCTTCAGTTTAAAGTGCTACATGGCCTCCACCTGCATACAGTCATATTTTTGCAACATCATTGTCTTTTTTTTTAAGCCTGAAGGCATTTGGAATGATCTGTTCCCTCTCTCTAACTCTCCCTCTCTGTCTCTGACTTTTTTTCCTGCAGCTGATACAGACTCTCAAGAGGCTGATGAAACCTTCTTTGGTTGACTTCAAGTCACCACTAGAGCTTTCTGCACAGGGTGAGAATACTACAAACATTTGCGAACAGTTACAAACTAGCACGGTATATTACGATGGGGCTCTCTCTTTAAACAGATAACACATTTATTCTATCCATCTAAGCAAACATTTCCTCAACCTCTATCAAGGCTAACAAATCTAAAAGACGTCAAGTCCCAGTGAATTTATTTTACATAAACCATAACAGACTGAATGTGAATCTTAGCATAAATCGTATTTAACAGTGTTTTAACATAATAAACACTGTTAAAAAAAATTGCTGGTGATCTTGTCTGTGAGTCGTTAATAGGACATCAGTTTATAAAACATCAGAGTAACTTTCGTTCCTCATTCAGATACTGTATCAACCTCCAGCGCAACACTGAAGAAACATCTGAGTGAGAATCAAATATTCGCTGGGGTCCCACAACAAGGGTTGCATGTATCACAACATGTGCATACACAAAAGTATACATACATACACCATGATTGATAGTGTGTTATCAGCCTCACCTGTAGACTCGCTGAAAGTTAATGCTGGTCATTAATCAATGCCAGTAAGCTGCTCAGCATGAAAAAAGCATATTAGGGAGTGTGTGCAAACATACAGGTGTGAATTCTGCTGAGCTCCTGACACATCAGTCATCCTTCATTCTCCTGACATCTACTGATGCCAAACTCAGAGTGTAATTATTTTCCTATTAAAATGTCATTATTGCTTCTAAGTTCTCTCCCATCCTCTGCTGACCCACCACACTCAACTGCTTTTCTTCCTTTCTTTTTTTTTTAATCCTTACATGCACCCTGTAGTGCTATGTACTTCATCCATAACTGCAATTACTGTGTTTTTGGCACTGACCCATTCCAAAACACAGCTGAGCACATAGCATAAGTAGTAGCATTTAAAAAAATTATAGTTAAAAAAAAAAAGAGCAAAAGAACAAAAATCCTATATCTGCTGCTAGTGTTATGTTGCCATCACAGGGAACTAGGGTTTCTTTAAATCCTGTTAACAACTCATTCACAGACCAGAGCAAAGGAGTGGGAGGATTGACAAAGACCTACATGTCTACAGCGAAGCTAAATGCTATCATCAGCATGCTTTCACTCTCACAATAACAGCACTTACATGCTGAATTTAATCGGGTATAAAGTTTACCTTGATAACCATCTTAGTTAGTCAGGGGATCACCAAATCAGTTTTTGTTCTGGTAACCAGGAGTGTCTCAACAAATTTAAATAGCAATCCATCTAACCATTGAAATGATTAATTTTGGACCAAAGTGGTGAACAGAGTTACAGGCAAAGTGGCATTGCCATACACTGAGCATGGTTAAAAAGAAGAATCATAGATACACAGACATTGAAAGAATTTACTTTCCCATGAAAGATGCAAATTCTAAAATACAGTCAGCATCAGCTTACAATCCTGACTCTGACCCCTGGATCATCAGCACCCATTCTCCACTTCTCTTCTCCCTGAAAACCAACCGATGAACCTCAAGTCATCCATCTGTCAAGCTCCCAAAGTCAGTGGACAACACCGCAATCAATAGTTTTGTTTCTGGTCTGGATGACTCCGCCCACAGATGAGAAATTGATCATCTGGTGACCTGGTGCACACAGATTAACTTTAAACCCTACATTCTAGAGACAGTTGAGATGGTTGTTGACATAAGAGCCCCACCCCCACTAAACCTTATCAGCCTGTTTGACTTCCCAGTCAGCACTGTGCAATGCTTCCCAGGCACCATCATCCCACAGGCCCAACAGTGTGAGGTGAACAATAGCTCCTTCACTGAGAGAGCCCAGCATAGGATGCACTCTCTGCAGTAACCTGCCAAACATAATGACGCTGCATTACAAAATTGCCATTGTTGAGTCTGTCCTCACTTCCTCCATCTCCATCTGCTGCCACTGCCAAGGTCAAGGGCAAACTATAGTGTATCATTCACTCCATCCAAGAGGGGATCGGCTGCAATCTGCCATCCCAACAGAGCCTGTGCTGTAAGTAAGATTGTGGCCACCAACAGAACTTGGTGGAGTGGGTGGATTTAAGGTCTGGACACTGACAAGTCAGAAATGCCTATATTCAGCAGAACATCCCATTCTGGTCAAATAGATGACCTTCTAAAATCTGAATTTTGAAAATTCAAGGCAATGCACCTGGCAATGCAATGACACTTGGACATAAAATCAGTGACTACAGCTCAGTGACCCAGATACTGATACTACAACAATCACAGCCTTATCAGCAAATGCCATAACATCTCAGTTTCCATGCTCATATTTACCTCATTTGATGTGCATAATATTATAATCTAAACAAAAATTCCAGGAGCTAACAATTTTACAAGAATATAGGGAATCAAATCTTATTGTAACATCATCAAAAACAGAGATGATGATTTCTCTGAGACTGCAGCACATTTTATGTATTTTGTTTAGTAAACTGCTTACGGCATGCAAAATGTTGATATGGTTATTTAAGTAATAAAGAGGTGATGCACAAAAAACGTCTGGAAAAAGTTGTTGGGGGTGATGCTAGAAAAGGTCAGGTTTTCCCTGCAGCATACAATTTTGTCATCTAAATCTTGTTTTTTTCTGTTGTCTTGTGCCTGCAGGCAAAGAGATGATCGAGATGTACTTTGACTTCCGTCTGTTCCGCCTGTGGAAGAGCCGCCAGCACTCCAAGCTGCTGGACTATGATGGCCTCTTATGACGTCGCCTACCTTGTGCGGGGTTGTTTGCCGGTAATCTCACGTCTGAGCCGAATGTATGGTGAACGGGCGTTTGGATCGAAATGCTCCTCAGCAAGCTCTGTGGCAGAGCTGACGAAGCAGAGCAGCTGGGTCATTTTTTTCCCTTCTGAAGAGGCAGGGTGGCCCTGTAGATTCAGTCAGCGGTGTACTTTTTTTTCCTTTTTATCCATTTTCCCTTTCTGCCTCTCTCTGAGAAATAGAGAAAAAGAGGGACAAGAAAAAGAAGGGGAAGCAAGGGACTCATCATCCTAGCCTAAATGTGTCAGAAGATGCTATATAGAGTTAGATTTCTGAGATCAATGAGAATGTTAGACAAGAGTGACAAGAGGAAACAGAAATGAATCTTCCTGTCTGAGCTAAGAGGATGATAGATTTTATTTTATGTCGCCTTTAGCCAACCTATCTGCTCTATTCTGATGTAACAGTTATAAGGATGAAAATATGTTCTTTGTGAAGTATGGAAATGATTTCCGAGGGGATCTGAGTGCTTACTGAAGTGTTAGAGTATAGATTTCCAGCATCTCTCTTCATGTAACCATGGTGAAAATCTAGACATTGAATAAGTCCTACCGAGATGAGTTGTCTGTTTAACAGAGCTTTTTTAAACTTCAAATAATTATATTAGTATTTCGTACAGACTGTTGTATTAACTCAGGTTATATCCTTTGTTTAATACTAAGACAACATCTTTGTATCTACTGTTGGCAACATACTGTAGATTGGAATCCAAGGCCTTCATACTCCACACGGTCACCTACAGTGGAACATTCTGACCGTCGCGGGATGTCGTATCTCAGCCTGTGTGTGAAGAGTGTAGGTTTTCTACATTTTCAGGGTTTCAAGTCCACTAACAGATGTAATCACGCATGGTTCATGACATTACAGCATAGCAACACTAGCTATTCTTTCTTGAGCTGTTGGTTTGCGGTGCTGATCTTTTTTAGAGTGTTTGTAGTGCATGTGTGCGTTCATAGCTTACTTGCATTTTGTCACTTTGTAAAGAATTTACAGGTAGATAATATGAAGTCGGAATCTTTAAACTATGGCTGTGACTTTATAATAACTCGATAAAACTACATACTAATAACCTACATACTGTATATTTAATTTACTTTAACACTTAATTTACTCACATTTTTGGAGTAAATTAGAGTTTCCTATATGATACTTTACTTGAATTAAAGTAGCAACGGTGTGATAGAGGTGACACTTTCCTTTGAACTACTGTTTCAGTTGTTTATGTGTTAGTATTCTCTTAAAAGTCAGTCAGTAGATCACAATAGTAAGGTCTGTGTCTCAAAACGCAGTCCTTGTCATACCCATTTTGCATTAACATCCATTTGAAAACACCGTGACAGTTTTGCTAAAGTTGTAATGATGTATACTTCATGTTTGAAAAAATAACTTATAAGTGCACTCTAGTAATTATGTATTGCACTTTGATAATGCCGGGTGACTTAGGGGGAGAGATCAAACTAAGAATTGTCAAAATCTGTTGAAAAGAGGTTGAGAGGTCCTGGTATGTAATCCCAATAGTCCTAAACTTCTAAAAAAAGTTGGATCCTAAACTTTCTAAAAGTAACTTGATTTGCCCTTTTTTCTACCCTCCCACCCTGGTAGATGTCTTCAAACCCCACACCCCAACTTCAGTTACACAGGCTTTTACATACCTTGTGTTAACTTTATGAAGCGTGCCAGCTGAGAAACCCTACAACATCATCAGGTGTATTGTCTTCAACTTACTAATAAACTGACCGTTGTGTCTAAAATAATCGAAAACCATGCAGGTTTTGTAGCACTTGGGCTATTCTAACCTGCTTTACGGCAAAGCCAATATTAGCCCGCTGCTGCATTACTGGATTAAATAGTATTTAATACAAAGTACTTTTAATATTTATATAGCAAGGACTTCACCTGTTGTACAAAATATCTAAAAATACTAATATTATAAGTTTGACAAGACAATAATTATGTTGATACTGCTGCCATGGACTTAAATTATTAACAATATACTAACATATCCCAACAGCAGCAGAGGTTTTAGCATTAAAAACTGCACCGTCTTCCTGTTTTGCATAATAAAGCAAACTAACCTATAAAGAGAGAATATATAGAGTCTATATTTCTAATGTCCCCTGTTTTAAAAGTATATTAATATTTTAACATATCTTAGTAGTTTATCATATCTTAATTCTTATATTGTGATTAAGCCATCATAATTGAAACTTAACACTTTCTGCAAATAAATATTATGCTGAAGTTATTGTGTGAACTAGTAAAGATGATTCTGTCCTCCCTCTGTTTTTGTACTCTGTTTTTGTTTGACTACATAGTCAGCATTCGTTTGAGACTCAGCCGTAAGCTGAAACCAAGTTTAATGAAAAAAAAACAGGAAAAGAAAAGAAAAAAAGGAAGCTATTTTGTATTAATTTTACACAATTTCATATAACTAGTAGATACTGCCACCCTTGTGGATAGTCTTGACATTTACATTAAAAATCATAGAACATTTTTCTTTTTTCCGGTGTACTGTAGCCCAGAGGCTTACATTTCCCAAACGTTATATCTTGACCGCTTTGGATTTTTTAATGCTGGAGTGAATCCAGTGCACTCTTATCTCTTTGCTTACAGGTAGGAACTTGCCTGTGCTTTGGGAACAACCCCAACTCTCCAAAGCTTTCTTTTGTAGCAATATACTGTGTGAATATATCTGTATGGTATTTGACTTTGTTTAATTCTTGCTCCAAGATAGGACACATTTTTCAAGATATTGTATTAGTCTTAAACATTTATGGATTTTTATGACTACTGATTTCCAGTACTGTGGATGATTGACAGAAGCAAAGTTAGAAACATGTGGACGACTGACACAGCAGATTACAGTCTGCTCACTGCTTGGCTCCTTTATATTCTACTAGAATGCACTAATCCTGCATAAAAGAATCATCAGTTTTCCACTTTGATATGAGTTTAAGTGAAAGCTAACCCATAGAACCCAATTACATGACTACATAGTTGTTCTAACTGCATGTAAAGTTAGTATATTTTATTCATTTTAGTTTATTTGTTTAGTATAGTCAAAGTCATGATGACTTTTCTGATTACAAAGAAAATGGAGACCTTGCTTTCAGTGCTGAAGATTTAATATCTGCTGTTAAGCTCTAGAGATTCCCCCTGAGGCTGTGATCAGAAAGGGCACTAATTCTCATGCTAAAATAAACAAAAAATCACAAAAAAAAAACATGAAGCAAAAGTTAACGCATCATAACATCTTTACTCTCAAGCTGTAAATTAGCACTTTTCAGCTAACCAGAGGCAGAACAGCAGATAGCAGTAGACATCAAAAGTAGCAGTGTTGCTGTTAGAAAAATACTAATACACTAATGTGTCTCTTGCTAATGTGGAGCATCTGGTTTCACTATCTTGCTGTCCGTCTGCCATTTGTCATTGAATAGGTAGAATACAGTGGGTTTAGCATTGTGTCAAACAAATAGGTTTTTGCATTGAAAGGAGCAGGGACTGTTGCTGGAAAACTGATGAATGAGGTAGAAAAAGCAATGATACAATGAGAAAACAACAAGACAAAAGTTGCTAACAATGTTCATGAAGCTTGTATTTTACAATACACAGTCACCTGATCTATTTTGATTGTGGAATGAGAATGTTATTATTGGGGCTTTAAGATCAAATCTGATCACTGCAGAATGAGCACTGGAGAGAGCTGAACTTGTGACTTAACGATGTATGTAAATGTACTGGGATCATTTCAGAGAGTCATACAAGGACAGCCTTGGCAATCTTTTTGGGTGTTCTGAGACAGCAGCTGAACCTCAGAAACAAAGAGATAACTCCAATCTTAAATGTCAAGAGACTCTTTGATGATGTCTTGTTTTCATAGTTGTGCAAATCTATGACACTGAAGTTTTGCACAGCTTGACTTGAGCTGGCTCACTGAAGCAGCTATTTCCTGAGAACATAATTACACAAATCAAGAGACTGATATTTGAATACCTCCCCTCATGGTGACACTAAGACATTTCCACCCAGTTTGAATTATTATTAAGCATTGTTGTGCCCTCCTCGCTGCTCTTGTCAGTTTCCATAAAGATTGCCAGCGCTCAGTTGGGAGCATGATTGAGTTTGATGAGGTTGATGGATTGGCGCCACTTTAATTGCCCTGACACCTCCAGTTGAGCTCTGATTGTATTTTAGGAAGAGTGGAAAATAATGAAAAGAAATTTATGTAATGTCTGTTTCACTTTGCATTAACTTCTAAGTCATCTGAGCGTAACATTTTTGAATAGCTTTCACTCCAACCCTATGACATGCAGCAGAGACTGTTTAAGTGACAAATGTTAGAAATGGCAGGGCCCTATGATTTCCATAATGCTGAAAGTGCCAAAGTATCGAGAGAATCAGATTTTTAA
This sequence comes from Ctenochaetus hawaiiensis, assembly GCA_029783645.1. Taxonomy (NCBI): domain Eukaryota; kingdom Metazoa; phylum Chordata; class Actinopteri; order Acanthuriformes; family Acanthuridae; genus Ctenochaetus; species Ctenochaetus hawaiiensis. The sequence goes on along the minus strand of JAPZDY010000368.1, from coordinate 3,015 downwards.
CTAAATCAAAATCAACATGGAAATTCTTAAACAAATGCAGGTCCAATTAACCTGCAATTATTGAGGCTGTCCTACGGAAGATTTGACTGATAAGAAAAAAATAGTACAATTTTATATAACATAAAATTATCTGATACTCATTAAATTCTAGATATCTTTTTATTATTGAATTGTTGAGATTTGTATGTGTTCAACATGTTTTTAGACAACCCTTTCTGATGACAAAGTGATAAAGGTAAAACATGGAAATTGGAAAAAATATAACAGAGTCTTAAAAAAAAGGATTTCACAGGGCCCCAAATTAGGCTAAAGAGCAGTTTTATCATCCATATGTCTTGCAGAGGAAGATTTTATGAATTTTGAAAGTTATAATAGCAATTAACATTACTGTATCTAGTGATTTTGATACTAGTAAATGGTAAGAATATATCTGGATAGCCTCCTGAGCTTTTAGGTCTTTTCTTAGAATAGACATTATAAGGTGGCAACTTATTGTATCTGAGCTACTAGCAATGAAATGTTGTTGCATTGCACAATGTTGGTAACAATCTGTGAAACATGATTGTTTTTAAAACATTTTTCCAATAAACCTAAGTTATACACAGCTAGTTTCCTGTCTTGTTATTTATCAAGTGATGTCATTGATACAGAAGAAGGGTTTAGGGTCTTCTCTCAGTGGAGGAGGTGGCTCAGTGGGTAGTAGGTCTTAATACCAACTTCTCCTTTTATAAAAAATATATCCAGGTTCACAATCCTGCTTTGCACTTTGAATAAAAAGTCTCAAATGAAAGATCCGGCTCATTAATGAATTGATAATGATACAATGTATTAATGTCCACTTTGTGAGCAAGCTGCATAAAATTGTCCTGCAACCGTTAATGCATTACATTAAGGTTTACTTAATCAGTTCTTGTGGAGAATTCAGATCATTGCTGCAGAGAAAAAAAAACTAAAAGTAATGACATTATGAGATGCAATAAAACGTAATTATAGAAATAGTCTTTCACCAGAATTATTAGGAAGAGCTGCTTTCAGTGTTTCACTCAATAAGCAAGTGTGATTTCACCATGCACTCGAATCTTGTGTCTACAGCAATGAGCCAAAGGTTAAACTTAATTTCTGAAACAGAGAACCAAATCTGGCAAGTAAGGGTTGGGGAGTGACCTGTGTTGTTGTGGATAAGAAACTCTCGTGCCATCATGTTGTAGAGGCAAATTACAGTTGCATCAAAGCATCTAGTGCGTCCAGTATCTCACAGATGCCTCAAATCATCACAGTAGTACTGAGACTTACCAGTCTGACCCTGGGATATTAATTCATGGGGCACAACCCTTCAAATGTCAAAGAAAACCATCAGTATGCTCTTGGCTGTGCTCCTAACCTGACAAGCTTTTTCTTTTGTCTTGAAAATTGCGAGCTCTTTAACTGCAAAGGATTGTTTTTTGGTCTTTGGATCACAGCTGTAGACCCACCTCTCCTCACCAGTAATGATCTATAACATAATGTTTGTGTCTGTCGATGGAGCTCTTCACAGTCCGACACAGCGCTGTTTCTGTTCAGGATTTTGCAAATGCAAAAGAACATCTTTTCAGGTCCTGGAATTTATTGTTCAGCTGAAGAAGCAGAGCTGCTCAGGTGTTTCATCTCCCTCTGCTGTTTTTAACCAGAGGCCATTGCTGTCTCATGTTGACAGTGGAATGAGATTATCTCTTATGTTTAGTTTCAAGGAAGGTCCACTCATCATTTTTGATTAAAAGAATCGAATTACAAAGAAAAGTATAAAATCAAGGCAACATACAGACATGTATGTTCACTGATTGTGAATTTCCTACATGCTGTTCTACAGTACTAACCTACCAACACCATCACACACAAACATGCGGGGGACACAGCAGCCCACAGGAGTTGGCATCCTTACAGTAACCAGCCTGTGATGAATAATTGAAAAAAGGATGGAATGAACCAGACCACACTATTCCCAAGAACAAAGTTAGTGTCAGCCCTCCAGAGACAAGCTGCAAAAAACGACTGATAGGCAGGTGAAGACCATCTTTAAGCAAATAAAGAGTGAAAGAGTGGGGTAAGAGGAGAATATATGAAAGACAGCAAAATTCTGGGGAAAATTCTGAACATCTTATTTGTTTTCATCTTACACTGCCAGTACAGCAGCTAATTTAACACTGATAAAAACATTGATTAGACTCTTGGCATTTATGCAATCATAATATCAATAAAAATATATTGACTTAATTCATCTACTTTGATTAAGCCATAAACCAAAGCGATTTTCAATCATCTGACATAATGGGACACATTATGCTGTATCAAGTTTTTAAGTTAGAAGAACTACAATTTAAAATAAAGGAGAAATAAGAATACATTTGGTAAAAGTCCATTTAAGTCAGCATTCCTCTCTTGTCTTATTGGCAGCAACAGTGGTTTTTTGCTGTAATATATATTTTTTTAATATTCGTTCTTCTTCATTGTGACAACATCTTCCTCTTGACTAAGGAACCCAGTACATGATCGTTCCACTGTGTGCAGATTAAGAGTCAGTTGACACACTAAAAACTTTTTTTTTCATGAGATGGTGCACAAAGTCTGAAAAAAAAACAAAAAAAACAAACTCATTCTGGGCTTAAGTAAAAAGTTAATACATCATGTTAGACATCTGGTACGGATACTCTCTGGTTGGGGTTTTAGGTTTTGTTGAACCAGCTCATTCTAAAACAGACTGGCTGAAACTTGATGTGTAGTTTCACTCCTCTGAGTAGAACAGAGAGAAAAAAATCAAACACAAGCACATATACATACAATAAACACAGACGGACATAAAAGTCCATACATACAAATGATGGGTAAGTTCTTTGTCTTGGTCATAAGCTATCAATTTTGAAGTAGCCTCCTTCATTACACACTGGAGTATAGAGTTCCAGTATTTGTCAGTCCCTCCAGGATTTCGTGGGCGTTTTTCAAGATTGTTGCGGCCTAAAATGCCTGAATTCGCGGCAGCTT
>JAPZDY010000367.1:0-10587 GCA_029783645.1 Ctenochaetus hawaiiensis | reverse complement strand
TACATCTGGCAAATATGAATATTTTGTGCTTTTTCTCCCCTCAAAAAAACTAACATTATGTACAGTAACTAGCATTTTTAAGGGGTTAAAATTTATAAAACTATTTAATATTTGATATTTCTGATTAGGACTCAAGTTGATGAATAGATCTAATCCAAAAAAAGTAGTAAAATACATTAAAAAAAATAATATTTTATAGCAGTTACAGTAAAAAACAAAAAATGTTTATTTGACGCTGATGATCTTAGCAAATCTCGGTATGCCTGAGGGTTTTAAAACAAGGGCTTTCTTCCAAACATTGGTGACTTTTAAAATACAGGCTGGACTCGTGACAGATGTGACCATCTTTATGTAGGTTTATAATGTTGATATTTCTTCATTTCAGGGTCTTTAAGCAGAATTTATTTTTACATTTCTGGCTTGAAAAGAAGTTTTAGATCAGCAGCTGTTTGTATTAGAGACACTTGAACACAGTTTGAGATTATGCAGAATCATCTTTGTCTGACAGTCTGTGACTTCTTTCTTTCATGTCTTTGTTTATTCTCACGACGACCTTCTGCTGATCAAACTTCTGTCCTCACCTTCATTTGTTTCATTCAGGAGAACTTTAAAGTTGAAGAAAAACCTCAAGAAAAGTGAGAAAAACATTCAAACCTGTAAAATACAAACACACAAACATGCATATGTGTGTGTGTGTGTGTGTGTATGTGTGAAAACACCTGCGAGCGATGAAGACGATGAAGAGATAATTTGAGTCTAATTGCAGAGTTTCATCCGTTATTCAGATTCACACTTTTTAATGTGCAAATCATCAGACACACATCAGTGACAGACGGCAGGAAAAGCAAAGTTTTCTTAATGATACAAAGTGTAAAAAGACGCAAAACACATGAACACTGACGTCTGTTTGACATATTTCATGGAGCTTTTGATCTAAATTTTGTAAATTTGCTGCATGTAGGAATTTACAATGCTGCAAAAGAATTTAATGAAAAAAGAAATTGTGAAAGTCGAGACTGATTTCAACATCTGAAACAGAAAAAAGACAAAAAACTACCAGATCACCAACTATTACTGATAAGAAGTTTTTATTTATTAAGAACTTGTTGACTGATTTTTTGTAATTTTCTGTGCAAACCTGCTGTGTTTAGTGTGTTTATTGTCTCTGAATCCTGTTGCCTTTCACATCAAAACACTGTTAAAATGGGTTCAGAGGGAAAAATGGCAAAGAAAGACAAAAGTGTTTTATCTGTGTTGAATTTCCTTCATGAGGAACTTGAGAATTTGAACCAGTGAAGGACTGATGGGGCTTTGTTGTTCTATTAAATTAACTGTCTGTCAGTCTGAGCAGCAAATATCTCCTGTGGTTCAATCTGGAAAACTTTATTGTCCTCTGCTATGAATTCAGGTTGGTTTCTTATTATATCTCCGGTTTTTAAAGAAACTATGGAAGATTCTGTCAACATTTAAATACTTTATTGCACAGGGACGAAGGCGTCCTGACTTTTGGATTCAGTGTCAGATGATAAACTCGTACTGACGCTGTCAAAGTCTCATCCACAGACAGAAAATCACTGCTGATCAGAGGAAACATGACACTTTACGTGCCTCAGTGAACACTGACTCTCTTAAGATGCTGTAGTTTTCACTAACTGTGTGCTGCTAATAGCGCTGATGTTTCTGGACCGGATTTATTTTGCAATGAGGCTGATTTGCATTGGAAGAGGCCACTTCTGCACCAAATGTATGCATATTACCTCATTTAAAACCTCGCAAGAAAGCACCAGAGAACAGAGATGCACGTCAGCGTTTGCAGGTGTTTGGAGAATCATACAGACTCTTTTTGTTCTGTTTGTGCAGGTTTAGTTTTTAGTTCTCTTTCGAACTGGCTCCTCATCTTTTTTAACAGAATGTCGACAATGAAGCCAAAGAAAGTTTGACTGAATGTTCAAGTTCTTTTGTTCCTTTTGAATCTTTTGGTATAAAACATCAGCACATAGAGGAACAAACAGAGAACATCATCATCAGCTTTTCACCGACAAAGATTTGATCTCCGTGCTCACAAACCGCTCTGCTGTACTCTGAATGTGTTTTTTTACAGGTTTATTCAGGACACTTTGTGTAAAAGACGACAAAAGTTTTTGTCAGACCGAAGCTTTTGAGGTGTGAGAAGTTCTGTGACGTGCTGAGAACGAAGATGAAATCCACAGCTGAAGAAGGAGTGAGACACTGCAGCAGGTTACGTTCTGCATCAGAGAGAGAGGAAGAGAAGAAAAGGGGGAAGAGGCAGAGACAAGAGGGACAAACCGATAATTAAAGCAGGAGACGGATACACAGACAGGCGCGGGATAAACACACAGAGAAGATGAATGTCTTCCAAAGCTTATTTATGTCTTCAGGGAGCTTTGAATCTTCTCATCCAGCTGTTCCATATTTTCTACACTCCATTTGCAGTGGGTGGACGTCCGTTGTGAACCTGCCGAACAGCCGCACGAGTATCCGTCTCACCTGAAGCGACATCTGGGTTTGGAGACGAGGACCTGTGGGAGGGAGGCAGCCTGGCGCCGAGCACTGGCTCCACTTCACAGCTTTCCATGCACCGGGATTTAAAACACTAACTTCGCTCTTTCGCATCGAAATATGGGATTTTTTGGTCCCGTTCAACCAAAACAGAGCAGCTTTATTGGTCTGAGACCTTTCAGATGTAAATTCACTGTTAATGGCTGCAGTTTTTTGTTTTTTTTGTTAGTTTTGTTTTTCATTTTCATCTCGTGTTTATGACATTTGAGTCTCTTTTATTTCAATGTTTCTAACGCTGCTGTGAACAGATGAAGTGCTGCCTAAAACAAACCCATCACTTCTCTGTTGCAGCAGATTTTTTTCAGGAAAGGTTCCAAAATGTTTTTTTTTGTGTCTGTTTCTCTCAGATCGCCTGTAACGGCTCAAGAAGAGATGAAGAATAAAAATTGGACCAACATCTTCATCCTCTCTCAGCATCACCTGTACGTCTTCTCTGGACCAGCTTATAAAACACGAGTAACCCAGTAGAGTCGAGCTCATAACAGAGGACGTTTCATTTAGGAGCACAAAGAGCAAAAACTCCATCAGGAGTGGACTTGGTCGGACACATGCAGGACTTTCAGACTGAGTTTGAGTTCCAGTTAAAGAAAAAGTCATCAGTCTTTTCCTGAAACAACCTCACAACATTTAAACACAACGACTGTTTCATGAAGGTTAACCCCGAGTCTGACGGCCGTGCATGTTGAAAACTGATGCTAAAGGTTACTGAGCTCTTTAAACAGTGATGCTGGGGGGGTCTGAGCAGAGCGACAGGTGACAGGTGGAGAACGACAACCTGTCGACAAGGAGACACAAAACTGACACACAAACTGCTCCAAACACACAACCATGCAGAGCCGAAGCAGACAGACAGACATACAGAGAGAGAAATAATGGACTGAAATAGAAAAGGAAAGCTTTAAGCTGCAAGCAGCAAAGAGACAGACAGGTGCATGCTGGGAGAAGGAGAGAGAAAGTAACACACTGAGTGATAGAGAGAGACGGCGAGAGGCGGCGCTGAAAGGTTCAGGGTTATTATATGTGAGGTCTCCCCCCACGGAGACGGAGGAAATGCTCCTCAGCACCTCCCATCCATCTTACACAGGGTCGGCCGCATGGGGAGCACACACACACACACACACACACAGAGGCATGTGGGGCCTCAGACATGCATCCAGGAACACATCATGCTGTTAATGCTCACACACACACACACACACACACACACACACACACACACCAGAAATAGACCTGTGGTGGTGTATATTAAAGCTGGGTGTCTCCCTGCAGACTGGACGGGTGAGGGGGTGAATGCAGCTCCTCTCTCAGCCGAAGCTCGACATTAAATCACAGTGTGAGTTTCAGTTTAATGAGAACTGAACTGAACCGTCATGACTCAAACTGACTGACTGTTTCTGGTTTTTTTAACCGTGTTTCCCCTTAAAACTCATTCAAAATGGAAAAACTTGAGATTTCAGTCGGAGGGGGGAGGGAGGTGCTGGAGTTCAGCTGTGAACCATGAATGTGATCGCTGTGGTTTTGTTTATCAGACCATGTGGGGACCAGCAGCTGTTTTTATGAGCAACCGTGGCAGCTGAAGAGCACAGAGGCAGATAAGACTGTTTCATTATGAAGGTTCAATCATTTTTTAATATCTGGTTCAGGAAGAACCGGGTCACTAATGTTTGTATTATATTATTATATTATTATTATTATTGTATTATACAATGTTCATATTGTTTCTTTTTTTAGCACAAACTGTATATTTCTCTGTATTTGTTGGGTTTTCTGCAGCGACTGAAGGAGCACAAAGCATCTCTGATGTAAAGTTCAGATCCTTGAAAACCAGGGAGGTTTGCATCAGAGAGGACATCAGTAACTCAAACATGCAGATCTTCATCCTGGTCTGCTAAAGAGCAGATTCACTGTGACGACCTCCAAAGAAACAACAAGGAGCTGAAACACAAATCTGATCTGTGTTCATCTGGTTGCTTTTTGTAGCTGCATTCACTGAAACTCTGCAAGTTTCTTCTTTCTGTGGAAAAAGAGACAATCTGCAGAAAACTCAGGCAGGTCAAAGCCACTGAATTTCATCCAAACCACAGAAGAAGACTCCAGTGATGCAGAAGTTGGTAAATGCCACAAAATCTGTTTTGAAATCCCTTTAACATTCATACAAAAACAAATCTGTTCATGTGGTTTTTCACACGAGCTCCATTTAATACGTGGAAACTTCAGATGACAGGATTTATCTGCTCTGCATCTGCAGGCTGCACCTCGCGAGGCTCCTCAGTCTTATTTGCATGATCTGAAAACATCAGAGTGTTTTGTCTTTCAGACATGAAACATGTCGAATCTGTGCGACAGTCTGCGGGGAAAAAGCTGTTATAAGAGAACAGATTGCTGCTGCACAAAACACAATGACAGCGGCTGATTATTCCTGGAGATTCTGCCTCTGAGTGTCGCTGAGAGGAAGCCACAGGTAAGGAGAGGAGCTGCCAGAAAGATGTGTCATTATTGGCCGCTGAGCAGCCACAAACTGCCAGAAGAACTTCAAGCATGTTGGCGGCGGTTCAGGCCAGCGGTGTTCGGCGAGGAGACGAGACACCGCTGCAGCGATGCAGCAGGATGTTAACAACGACGACTAAACAGCAGGACTTCAATTATGAAAAACAAAGTCAAAGCTGCAAAAACTTTCCAGTGTATCACACCTGCAGTGCAACCTGCACGTTATATTTAAATAAATATGTACAAACACATTCATACAAAGACAAATGCACATGTGAGTGTTCATGAACACAAGAAGCACAACAAATGCAGAACTGAGAGGAGAACAGATGGATGTAATCTCACAAGTAAACCAGGAGTGAAAACTTTCTCAGGTTTGTTTTTTTTTGTTTTTCTTGTTTTGCTGTTTTGTTTCCAAAATCAGTTTTTTTTAGATGAAATTACATAAAAAAAACTCCCTGAAATCTGTTTGCATGAAATGAGTTTCCTGAAATGCCCTTAAATTTTCTATTCTGTTCATTTATTTAATAAATGTTGGTGTATTTTGCATCCCAGGACCAAAACACACACACACACACACACACACACACACAGAAACACACTCAAAGCACAGAAAAAATAGATATCCGAGCAAAATGAGTGAGGAACACGGAGCTAAAAACAGACACAGATCAGGTTTTTCTCTAAACAGCAAACATTTGTCTGCAAATCTAAAACAAGAAACTGAGAGTTTTCCTCTAAATTACTTAAAAAACATCATTGATTTATTTTCTTTCCCTCTTTTTTCTGCCTGTGTCACAAAATGCAGAGCTGTTAGCTGTTAGCTTCTCACAAACCTGTGTGGTGGTCAGATGTTTCCAGCTTTTCTTCTGACACCAGGAAGAGAAACCGCATCATTGAACACATCCGTCAGATCAGACGTAGAAGAAAGTCAATCAGCCATGTGAGACTTGAATTCAAGTCTTGAAACTAAAACTGATTTTATAAAAACTGTAAGTTAAATCATCGTGGCAGAGAGTCGACACAACAAACCAAAGCAGCTCCAGTTTCAAGGCAACTAAAATAATTCAGCTGCCTGACGACTTAAAAAAGAGATTTTCATGTGAGACTCTGTCATCTTTTGCACCGATTCATAAACAGATTCATAACTTAAAGTTTTCCCTTCAGTCTGTGATCACATGAACCAGAAACAAACTTCAAAATTTCAAACAAAGAGAAAAACAAGTGTCTTCAACAAGCTGATCAGCAAAAACACAAAGACACACTCAGACAGGAGGAATGTGACTCTGCTGCTGTGATGTGATTGGTTCATTAGCTGCCATGTTGGGGGGTGGGGGGTCACCAAAGGAAAGACACATGACATGCTGACCTTGTGTGGGTGTGTGTGAGATTCTGCAGGTCTGTGTGAGGTATGATGTTCTGATGTTCGGTGTCCTGAGGTCTGGGAAGGTGACGGGTCATGAAGTGACCAAATGATGGAAACAAAAGGTCTGATGGAGAAAGAAACTGAGAAAAAAAAAGCAAAAACACTTCCTGTTCTGCAGAGGCATCTGTGGGAATCAAACTCCCCACATTCGGCCTCTGATTCTGTCTAAATTACAAACCAACAAGACAAATAACAGTCTGAACCCAAACAAAGAGATCTGAAGCCACAGGGGAGAGAAGAACCAACCAGCCTCCTCACATGAGCTCCTCTCATCCAGGATGCTCATCATCAGCCGAGGCAGAACATCTCAGGTTCAACCAACGTGAGAAACACCTGAGGATCCTGTGAGCATAGGTTGTTGTTGTTGGTGTGATTTCTAGTATCCAGACTGCAGCAGACAGATGATCTGTGTTCTGTGTGAAATTAGATCCAGAAGTTCAGCAGAAGCAGGTTGATGCTTCAGCAGTCTGAGAGTCAAACAAAGTGAGAATCCATCAAAAACAGGACAAAGTTTTCTTCATGCTTCAACAAACAGCGTTTTAATGTCAGACGAAGCAGAGGAGGAAATAAAGTTTGTCCTCAAAATGTTTAGGAAAAAATCCACATTTATCCAACTTAAGAAAAATCAGGTGTGATTTAACTTCTGCTGACGTCTGGAGGGTTTTTATGGAAATGAGGCCTGTTGGTTTTTACTGATGTCACTGACTCTGAAGTTCCTCTGGCAGGTTCTTCAGACTCTCACAGCTCCTGTTCGAGGTTCAGGAAAGATCACATTCTCTGTTTGATGCAGAGAAAGTCAGCAGAAGCTTCAGACACGACTTGATTATCAAGATTCATCCAAAACCACAATATTTCACAGATTTCACTACAATGCTTCTCGAGCCCAAACCAGCTGATTTGTTCATACAAAGTCTCCTGTGAACAGAATCCAAGTGTGGAAGCAGGTTGAACATCTTCTCTCCTTCAGTCGCAGCAGACTGTTTTAATGACTGGGGAGTTAAAAGTCACGTCACGGGAACAAAAAAGTTACTTTAGAATCAGGAGTTGCATTCATTACTGCGTCTGCGTCTCTGTGTGAGCTGCTTTATGGTTTCCTTATTTTATTTCATCTCATTATCTCTCTCCTCGCCGCCTCCTTGTTATAAAACAGCTGGAGGCCATAATTGGTGGGAGGTCAAACAAACGTGCAGCCGAACAGAAAGAAGCAGCCTGTGAATGCGGCGGACGCAGCGGGGGGGTTCAGCCATTTTAAAGGCCAGTTTTTAAAGGCAGTGAGAGAGAAAACAGAAATGAGCTCAGCGGTGTTAAAGAGAAAAAACAGCTGCTTTACTTCATGAAACAAACTTTAAATGTCTCATTAAAGAAAAAGTCCATCATTGTGATTTTTGTGATTTGGTTTGTTTGAACCTCAGAGACGAACTCGAGTGTTTCAGAGCTTTGTTTCACAGCCATGCGATGACCCCCCCCCCCCTTCTGCTTGACCTCTGACACCTGATGCTTTGACCCTGAGGTCATGAAAGCTGCTCATGTGTTGGAGATTGGCAGGGTCAGGTGGAGGCCGGGGCGACACCTAAGAAGGTGGAGGGCGGATAAAAAAAGGCCACCCAGAAAACTGGTTTCACTGAAGGCTGAAGGGTTTCAGCTTCGTTCCTCAGGATCTGATCAGGATCTGATCAGGTCGAGACTATTCTGTTTCAACACCAGGAAACCAAATAAACTCACCTGACACGCCTGAGAGTCACCTGGGAACCACTGAGCCTCGTGTGTCTCTGTCCTGCGGTAAGGGGACATTTTTAGCCGAGTGTAAAGTTCAAACATCGCTGAACGAAGACGTCACTCTGCAGCTCCTGTGCAGAATGATAGTGAGGTCAAAAACACATCAAACCGGAACAGACCAGAGTCCGAGCTGCGATCGGAGCTACGATCAGAGTGGATTATTTAAAGTGTCTGAATGTTCAGCTGCACTATGAAGAATTCCTGCTGATGCTGTTAAAATGGTCTCAATAAATTTTGGCCTTTGACCTTTTGTGGAGCTTCACGTTGCTCACATGATGAATCCGACTGTAATGATCCTCTGTTTTCTCCTCCTGCAGCTCAAACACTATTTTTACTGAAATATTTCCTCCCACTGTTGGATGAATTGTGTACAGACATTCATGTTCCCCTCAGGATGAGCTGTAGTGGTTTCAGTGATCCTCTGGCTTTGATATTTAGCGCCACCGTCAGGTCAACATTTTACTGCGTTCAGTGATTTGACTGAAAAAGTAATCACATTCTCATCAGCATTAGTTTCACATTCGGTTTTATGCCTCAGACGGGTTATTGGCATGTTAAAACACTGAAACAAGAAAATCAACAAGGTAAAAAAAACTGTACAGTGATTTCAGCTTCCCAAGTGTGAACATGTAAGTAAATAATTTTAAAAATCTGGATTATTTTACAGTATTTTCAGCAGAAAATATTACGTTTCTGCAAACCATCTAACTGGATTTTATCCATAGAAAAAGTTTCAACATATGTGTGCTTTACAGAAACAAACAAACTACAAAGACAACGTTATGTCTGATTACAAAATACTTCTGACATTTTTGCTGCTTTTATGACTTTAGACAGAATCATCGTCCATACAAAAGCGAGATTACAAACATTTCAAGCTTCACAGGATGTTTTTCATGTATCTTCACATTCTGCAGCGTCTCACCTCTCTGTTTAATTTCACTCCATCAAAGATGATCATGTTTGTTTTTAACATATTAATGACAGAAATACATTTTAAAATGTTCAGAATTAAATGTCAACGGACCTTCTTATCAGCTCTTTATCGCCCCCTTGAGGATTTTCACTGAGGATGTGCATTTGTTGGTTTAGTGGTGAATTTCCTCCCCCAGTTGTTTGTCTGCGACTCTTTACATTCACAGTGTGTACAGACTCATATTCACTGCATTTCACTCTGCAGACTCTCAGAACATCAAGTTTTTGCGACGTTAAGATGGGTGCTTGTGTCATCTTCTGATGGATATTCATGATTTTTTAGATGCTTAAAGTCGACCTGACTGTGCAGAAATGCTCTGAAGTGGATTTAGAGATCTTGAGGAGCGTTTGGGGACATCATCAGCTTCTGGTGCTGCAGATATTTTCAGTTATTTATTCAGTTTTGGACTATCAGGTCACTGCAGGGTCGACAGAGTGGCACCGCTGCTTCAACCCGTCAGAAAACTGTCTGCGCTGACGAGATTTCATCTGACGCGTTATAAAACTCTGAAATATGATCAGACATGCGGCTTCATGCTGCTGCATTGTATGTTTGTTATTTGTTGGTTGATAAATCAGAGGGCAGCAGAGCGCGGAGGCTTTATGAACGAAGGCAAAGGTGACGGGTTACATCAGCGTGACATCAGCGACAGGAACGAGTTCATGAGCTCAGCTGAAGGAACGAATCCAGTGTGAACGACATTATGAAGGTAAAACAGAGCCGACGTGTCCATGCAGAGACGAGTCTGCATCACATTTGCTCTCAGCTTTGGCCAATTTTCAGGCTGTTAGAGTCGATGCAGAGACGTTGCAGACAAAAAGCATGAAGCCAGATTCAGACGGTGAACTGTTACCCCCTCCTGCAGGGTAAAATTGGGGATTTGTTGCTTGTAAAATCCCTCTGTGAGTGAAATATGTCTCCTCTCTGAGCAGCCGGAGGGTCGGAGGCCGCCGCCGAATCCTTTTTGTATCAGCATGCTTCCTGCTGTCTGACGCTGATCTGCACTTATCTGTCATATCCGAGTCATGAGGCCTAAAAATGATCAGCTGTCACATCTAGAACGCTGCCACCTGACGTCTGATGATTTCCTGTTAAACTGCAAACACGGTTTTCTGTCGGTTTAAACTTTTACCCTCCCAGCTCAGTTTCACAGCAGGAAGGTGGTTTTGACCTTCAGGTAAGGTGGGATTTATCGCCAGACCGACCAGTTCCAGCATGATCGAGTATCTGCCAAGTAACTAAGTACCATAATTTCCGGACTATTGAGTGCACCTGAATATAAGCCGCACCCACTAAATTTAAAAAGAAAAAAGATTTTGTACATATATAGGCCGCACTTGTC
>JAPZDY010000365.1:0-10618 GCA_029783645.1 Ctenochaetus hawaiiensis | reverse complement strand
TGTGTGGGGGGTCGGGTCTATATGTGGGGGTGGGAGGGACGGGCTTTCATTTTTTATTGTTTTATGTTTCGTCACTTTATTCTGTTTTATTTTGTGAAGCACTTTGAGTTGCATTTTCTGATGTATGAAAAGTTTGATTTGATTTGATTTGATTTGACTTTGGTCTGCATGCAGCAGCACAAAATGTCAAACAAGCTAAAAGTGGATCTAAATGCGCTGGCCCAGTGATACATAGAAACTGTGTCAGATGATTACTTTGCTCGACCTACTGCTCTGCAACATCTGAGTCGATCAGGGTGAAGCATTATCACAACAGTTCAACAACTGAAGAATGGTCCACCTTGGTAAATCCTGATGCTGTACAGATGTTCGAGGACCTCAAACCTCAAGCCAGAGATGGACAAGGTCTGACCTGATAACTAAGAGAAGTAATTAGTGGACTGACAATGAAAATGAAGCGTGAAACTGTGCTGATAAAGATCACAATCATCTGGAACTGTCTCACATTCCAGTTTCTGTTGTAACTTACATCATCATATTTCCATTTTTCCCTGCAGATGGACCTTTAAAGAGTTCTTTGCTCGTTACCGTAGCGACCAGCGGTTCAATGCCCTCTACAGGAAGAAGGAACAGGAAGTTCTGTTTCACCACTACATCACTTCCTTGAAGAAGCGAGACAAGGAGAACAGAGTCAGACTGAGAAAGATGAGATGAGAATACTGTTCAGCTGTCCAAGAAACTTCCAGAACCATCTAGAACATATGTAGAACTCATCCAGGACCTTGAAAATCTTCCAAAACCTTCAAAAAGAGTCTTCTAGGACCTTTGTTCCACCACGCTGAGCAGATCCTGTGCTGGCCATTATTGATAAATCCTGGTTTTAAACTCTGGATTTATCTGATCTGGTGTCTGTGGTTCTGGCAACACAAAAGCAAAGGGAACAGACCAGAAACAGACTTCATACTGAAAACCAGAAGATCTGTCCAGTTTTGACATGATTGACATTTTACGTATTTTCCAGGACAGGGGGACCACAAACAGCATCAGACTGGTTTCTTGATGCTGAACTGTGGTTGACTGGATCTAGATCTGAACTACATAATGCTGACAGGAACAGACATGCGAACTGAGACGAGTTCAGACAGACTGAACTGAAGGTTTAAAAGAGTCGGAGCACACAATAAGATGTCTGTGGGTCCATCCATCTGTCTGTCCGTCTGCGTGTCTGTCTGTCTGTCTGCCTGCTGAATTGATTGATCAATCAATCAAACTTTATCTGTAGCATCTTTTAGGGTCAGTGCTGATGATAAGCTGAACAAATGTAAACAGGAGAACAGTTTTAGACCAATGCACATTAGTTACCCTGTAAATTACACACTTGCTGTCCCCAACCATCAACAACTGGGCTGTTTTGAAAGGAATTTCAAAAAGTAAAATAAAAATTTCAGCTAACTTGGGGGCAGAATTTTTAAGTGACCCATAAAGCAACATTATGTAACTGTTCACCTTAAATTCACATTTTAAAATTCTCTTTGATGAGGTTCTGAGCTGAAACAGGGTGATGGTGTCTCTGAGTCAGTTACTCTGGACTCTCCCACCAGTTGCTGCTGTATGTAACCAGAGGGAGCAGGTATGAAACCCCGAGCGATGCCTTACGGCGCTCCAGCTCCCACACCAATGGCTAACACTGATTTGGGTGAAACAGGATCATACTAATAAAGAAATGCTTTCTGTTTTTCCTCAAAAGTTCTGCTTCAACTCTCTGTGGTTTGCAGAGTTCCCTGAAGTATCCTGTGACTGCTGTCGCTAGTTAGTTCTGTTAGCCCTGCAGCCAGCTGACTGCTCAAAGCTCCAGGAAGTGTTTGTCTTTACACCTCATCAATGGAACTTTAGAGCACTTTAAGGTTTAAAGGGACCCAGTAAAGACTGCTGTTGGGGAGCGAAGTGGATTGGACCGGAGAACCGAAGGAGCCTTAAGGGACATTGTGCTGAGGCAAGATACAGAAGAAAACAGGCTTTTTGTTGTTGGAGAATCACGACAGGTTACATGTAAACAGGATGCTGACAAAGCAAAGAAAAAGAGAGAGAAGAGCAAGAAGAGTTAATGTCAGACTGGTTTTCAGTTGTTGGCAGGAGGTTCAGCAATTTCAAAGGCTGTAAGACAGGAACTGAGGTGGGCATCTTTTTTGACTGAAGAGTAACATTAGCAGGTCTGCTGTTGTTGCTCATGCTCAACTTTAGCTTCGTTGTTTTCTCTTTTGTGTTTGATCACAGGTCAAATTAATCCATAAACCTGGAATTTGTGCTGATAAAAGAGCTTTTAGATCACACATAATACCAGTTTCTACATAATGTTGCTTTAAACTTCACTTTGCATCTGACATTACGAGAATGTCCTCACAATTAAAGATGTAAAATTCAATTTTGCACAGTGTTGCAGCAAAGGGGCCCATTCAGATTTGGCTGTGGGGGGGGGCTACATGTGTTAGTGTTGATGCTGCAGATGAGAAATTAAAGTGATAGCAGTTCGTAACATCACCAAAAACAGATAGAAACAGATTCAAAAACAGTACACAAGTATATAAAATACGACAAAAATAACCTAAATACGCAATAATTCCCCTCCAATCCTAACCGTCACCTTAACCTCCCACAAACAAACCCACAGTCTTCCCTCAGTGGATCCGTCACAAAGTGAGGACCCTTCGAGCAGGAGTCTTTCCAGGAGCCAGGTGGGTGCAGTGGGGTTGTCAGAGAGCTGCAGCTCACCTGGTGTGGTTGCACAATATCTGAGCTCATGGGTCTCAGCAAAGTTCTCTCTCGCCCAGCGTACGTTCTGTTTGATTTATTGTATTTTTTTAATCTTTTTAGCTTAATTTCCTTTCAGTTGTGTAAAATAAACAGATTTTTAGTTACAACTCCTGCGTGCTCTCCCCTTCTTTGTCCAATTTGTGACAATAAATAAAATGTTTCTGTTAAATGTACAACCTGATTACACAGAAACATTTCACACAAAGAAAAAAAGAATATGGGAAAGCTGTTTAGACAGACAGAACAAAGGAAGGTGTCACCTATAAACGCCGCTGTCATGAACTTACTGAGAAACAGCTTAGTCATGATTAGTGGTCATGGTCATTGAGGGGTGATGGCCATTTACAAGTTTGTTTATTTTGTTTCCCTTTTTTGAATGTCACCTGTGGGTCACCGAACCCAGAAAAAACAAATGAATCTACCCAGCTGCCCCCCCAGACCCCCCCCCACACTATTCAGACAGATATCTGCCCCCCACCTGGGTGAAGTTAACCACAATCAACAACAATAACTGTTTAATAAGAAGTATTGGTAAAATAACTAAAACGACTAAATTACATAACTTTTAACAGGGTAACTAGTAATCTGTAAGCTTCTGCATTTCAGAAGGAACCTTTCTGACATGGAGGGTGACCGAGACCCCATGGCAGTGATGCCACCGTGGAGTCACATGGTCATTAGCTGCAGACGCTCAGTGTGAAAGCTGTTGTGTCTTCATTCTGTGTTGTAAATGTTTCTTCAATGTATCTCTTGAGTGTTACTGAAACTGGCTAATAAAACCACCCAACTTGTGTGCGTTCTGGCCACAAGTTTAAACTATTCACACAAACAGTAAAGACCGAAGTACCCATGAGTCTGAGGTGCTGTGGCTCTAGAGCAGGGGTCTCCAACACGGTGCCCGAGGGCACCAGGTCGCCCACAGGGACCACGAGTCGCCCGCCAGGAAAGTCCTAAAACTAGCACTAGTCACCAATGAGCTCCGCTAAAATTTTATTTAGTTGGGTTGCTATTCTTTTTGAACCACACTTGCATTGATGTAGATTTGAAAATGTAAATATTGGGGAAAAAATCAAAATAAAAATGTTTTATGTATACATGAACTCTGACCTAGTCTGGTTCAAAGGTCAGTAGTGCGCAAGATAAGCTAACAGGCGCTGCTAAGACGAGTAGTTGGATGTTATTCCTGCCCCCAAAAACATGGCAGGAAAAAGAGAGAAAACTGGTCATCATCACAGTGACTGGGAGGAAGAGTTCTTTACGATTGTGAAAGAAAAATGTGTGTCTCATTTTCGGGGCAACTGTGACAACAGCAAAGCAGCACAATGTGGAGAGACGCTTCAGTACGTGTCACAAAAGCTACCATGCTAACTACCCACCTAGCAGCGCACTACGGGATTGATTTCATTATTCAGTAATTATAATATATAATTAAAGTTAAACCATACAACTTTGATATTTCAGAAGTGCGTATCAAACTGGTATCCCTTCGTTTTACCCAGTACCCTTGAAGTAGCTCTCAGTTTCAAAAAGGTTGGTGACCCCCGCTAGAGACCCCCTCTAGAGTGTGAAATTTAGCCTCATCTTGCCAGTAAGAACAAAATATGAGCTCTGTGATTGGCTGTTCATTGTAAAGTGCAAAGGCTAGTGCTACTGCAACTAGACACTATCAAAGTCTAAGGGACAGAAAATACTACTGCTGCTCTCAAAACGGCTCCAAGGACAACAGCAACAGCAAATCAGGGATAAGCTGTGCAGCTTTCTGTCTCATTTAGAGAAATGCACCTTGGGAGTCGTAGTTGACTTCCTTTCTTCGGTTTTTGTGTTCGCAGGCTTCTTTTAGATTTGTCTTTACATCAGAAAAACAGATATTTTAATTTGCAGTTGTTCATCTTCTGTTCTTGTGATTCAGTGTTTCTGTGCTCATCACAAACTGACTGTTACTGCAGGACCTGAAAAACCTGCCCTCATGGTTCTGCTGGTGGCCTTCAGAGGCTCATGTGATTGGCCCAGCAGGTGTGAACAGACAAAAAACAGAGGCCTGTACTAAGACGCAGGATTTTCAGTTAGTGAGGTAACTTCAGATTTAACTCCGGGTTTTCACAATCACACACACACACACACACAGGTTGATTAGTTCTCAGCAGGGTAAATCGCCATAGTAGCTTTTACTGGACACATAACCTTAAGTTTAAATGCACCCCCAACTGACCAATCAGATCAGTCAGTCCTTTAGCTCTGGACTTTTAAAAGACTGATACAGATTCTTGTCTGAGGAAATGACTCGTGTGTGTCGGGTTCTTGAGCCTTCTGTTTCCTTCACGTGGGAGCTTCTGAGTGTGCACGTCTCTGTCTCTTCAGACACAATGAAGCACTCTGCCATTTCACCAGCAGATCTCAAACTGTTGCTTTTAGCCTGACTGATGTGTTCAGTGTGCTGCCAGTAGACCTGTTCATGTCTGACATTGGTCACATGCGGCAAACTCCGCCTCTTTAATGTGGATGTGTGCAGATGAGGACAGCCTGGGCGGATTCATGGCGTTGATAACCGCCTTCCTGAGCTGATCTGGGTTTCAGTTTTAGTGAAGCAAGCCGATGAAAACAGATCCTGAGTTTGGCGAAGCTGCTTCGTGGTACAGGCCTCTGATTCACCTCTTTCATGTTTGATGTGTTTTTATATGTTTGGTATCGAGAAACTGCTAAAAAACAAACGTTTTGTTGTAATGTAAGCCCCACCCCCTCAGCGCCACAGTGAGATGTGATTGGACAGATTTTCCTGAGTGTTTTTAAGTGTCTCGACTTTTCATTGGATGATGTCTGTGTCTTAAAATGATCTTACTGTTTCGATGTTTCACTGGCTGTTGTTCATGACGTGTTTTAAATTAAACTGTTCCTTAAACACACCAATGCTGTTGCGTTTGTTATTTACAGGTGACAGGTGAATTTCTGTCTCATGATGACATTCTGGGGACCTTGACAGCCTGCGTGGTGAGGGTCACATGACCAGTGTAGACGAAGCTACTGGGCTATTCTGTCAGCATGTGTCCTGCTGTTTGGATTTGTTGTTCACTGAGTTTTATTTATTTAAACAAACATGTGAGACTTTCGGGATGATTTACTGTAGTTTAGTTCTATTTAGCAGTTTCCTCTTTATGTTTTATTATTATTTGAAAACAGAAATGACTGTCACTTTTTCACTTATACCTGTTCTCTGCTTTAAGAGTGAGTCCTCCTGATTGTCTTTAGGTGTCATGTGACTTTGTGGTCACAATCTTCCTGCAGAAAAACAGGAATTATTTAGTTTGCTCACAAAAATGTGACTTTCTGTCAGAATTTACTGTGACACAGGAGATGTTGCATGCTGAGAGTGTATTTTCCTTTCTCTGTCTCTACTGCTGATATACATCACTCAAACCTGAGGAGCGTGTGTGTGTGTGTGTGTGTGTGTGTTTGACCAGCAGGGTTCGGGTTAGCAGGGTTAGGCTAATAAGATAAGATATTGCTTTTTTAGTCCCACAATGTGGAAATTTGCATTGTTGCAGCAGCAAGTGGACGGTAAAAGACAGAAAGTAAAAGAGCTGCAATAAGAATAAAGAACAATAAATAAGAAGAACAAGAAACTGAACAGTATTTGCAAGGGTGACGGTATGAAGTGGTAGTATTCAGTTGCACATAAATGAACTTTATTAGAACACATGAAATACTACTAATAAAAATAATGTTACAGAGTATTGTGCATTAAAGTGCAGTGTGTTGGGGGGGTAAAGTCTGACAGCT
Organism: Ctenochaetus hawaiiensis; assembly: GCA_029783645.1. Classification (NCBI taxonomy): domain Eukaryota; kingdom Metazoa; phylum Chordata; class Actinopteri; order Acanthuriformes; family Acanthuridae; genus Ctenochaetus; species Ctenochaetus hawaiiensis. The sequence goes on along the minus strand of JAPZDY010000365.1, from coordinate 4,033 downwards.
GCTGGGAGGAAGAAGGACCTGAGATATCGCTGCTGCACACACTTTGGGTGGAGGAGTCTGTCGCTGATGGAGCTCTGCAGTGCTGTCAGGGCGTCTTTCATGGGGGGGGGAGTCGTTGTTCATCAGAGAAGACAGCTGAGCCGTCATTGTCCTCTCTCCCACCACCTCCACCGGGTCCAGGGGGCATCCCAGGACGGAGTTTGTCCAGCTTCCTCCTGTCTGCCACCGAGATGCTGCTGCCCCAGCTGACGACCCCATAAAAGATGGCTGATGCCACCACAATGCTATAATGCTAAATACTGAAAAGCTTACAGTCTTTGAGCAGTGATTTTCATATTTTCTACATTGTCTTTGAACTTGTTTTTCTCTCTTTTTTGTCTTTTTTTCTGTGAAAGGGTTATTCTTTAGAGTTTTTCTGTATCTGTTTGAGGCTTTAATGACAAAACATGAAGACTTTGAGGTGAGTTTACGATGTTTTTAGACGTAAAACTGACTGTGTGTCATTTGTGACAGTTAAGGATCAAAAGCTCATGTGCAGTTTCAACCCTGCAGACTCAGCCTCCCTCTTCAGTTGGAGCAGATAAACCACTTTAACATTTGGTTTATCTATTCAGTGACTTCATACATTGCAGCTATGCGTGCTTCTGCTGTTGTATATCATCATTCACTCTCAATCTATAAATTCTACACACTGTTCGTAATGTATATAAACATGCATATATGGAAAAATTGTATGCAATCATCCATTTCATTTATGCATATCTATGCAACAGTTATGAAGAAATTTATTTAATAAATCTAATTTTACATATTTATTCTGTATATTCCTTCTCTTCTTTGTATTATTTTTGCTGTTAAATTCATAGAAACACACACACACACACCTAATTTTTCTTATGCTAATGTGTCGTACAGTCACTTGCATTCTTTGGTATCTTCTGGTCTTTACTTTTGTTTGTTCAGCTCAGTTTTTGTGGTCCATGAAGAAAAGAGTCAGATTCTTTGTTCGCATACTTGGCAGCCATGTTTGTTCACTGCAGAGTGATTTTCATCCAGAACCTGTAGAAAGTCTTATTCCCCAACAGAAAAGCACAAGCTGGTCCGTCACCAGTGCAGAACAGCCAACACGGTGCCGTCCTCTGGGGGACAGGACGTCTTGCGTGGTAAGGTTGACTTATGGAAGCAGTGAATCTCAAACTGGGCGAACTGGAACTGTGCTGGGTGACCATCATACCTGCCTCATGGGACAGAAGGCTGCTGAGACCCATGCAGCTGTCAGTCCGTGTGGTTATCAGCTGACCCCGGTTCCTGTCACTGGCACATCTGGTAAAACTGCTGGTTCGGTTCATGTCAGGTACCACATTCAGCACGCTGTGGCAGGAACAGCAGTGAACCAGTAGGGGGAGTGCTGGCATTGTTTGCATCAGGCTCAACTCTGGACACAGACAAAGACACAGTGAACCTGCCAGGTGTGACAGGTGAAACCCAGTCTAGAGTTGTCTGAGCAGACCACAGAGATACCCCCCCCCACACACCCACACACACACACACACACACACACACACACACACACACACATTTAATCTGTTAAGAAATCTCTTTAGAAAAGACACTGAGCTTCCTTCCACAGGACGTACCGCCGCTTGTTTCTTTCTGTCAATGATTGTTCAGTTCGTACTGGGATGTTCAAAGACTGCATGAGCTAACTTTCAGTTATTCAAGTCGGTTGTGTCTTTATATTTATATACTGGGACAGAGAAGTTGAAGGGACTAGTTTTATTGGGCAGAAACACAACTTGGGTCAAGTCAAAAGTATTTTCTTTTCAAAGAACATGTTGACAGCACAGAAGCTACAAAATTATGGTGTTGAACTCTGCAAATTTTGTTGTAAAAGAAATGGAGAGATTTTCTTTAGGCTCACTGCAGTGAAATATAACACAAAACATTATTATTAAAAAATGTAAAGCAGAAAAATCACTGAAAGTACATTTCATTGACCTACTTTTACTCTTTACTCGCACTTCAGTAAATTTTCACACATGAATTTGTACTTTCATGAAAATATGATATTCAGGTTCTCTTTCCATCTCCGGATGATGGTGTGATGATGTTTTGAGAATAGTGTGATGATGGTAAGCCTCCAGTAGAGGGAGGCAAAGCTCTGAGGGTTCAGCTATGTGTCACACTGAAGGATGCTGGGAGGAGGTGGAGGATGACGCCAGCAAAGGCTGCAGAGATGCTAACAGCATCGATACACTTAAACACACTTACCAGAGCTAACTGCTAACAGAGGCTAACAGAAAGACAGAGAGAGGGACAGGCAGGCAGACAGAGAGAGAGAGAGACAGACGGAGAGACAGACAGAGAGACAGACAAAAGGTGGAGGGAGCTTTGATATTGGCAGCAGCACACACTGAGACACAGGGAGCTGCAGTGAAGCTAGCTGGTCATTATGCTCAGGATAGGAGGCTAAACTACTGACACTCACACACTCACACAAACACACACATAACCACACACACACACACACACACATACATACGCATAACTATGCAGTGTCTGAGACTTCCTACTGGACGGTGAGTGAACATCAGCTTTTATTTTTGTGTGCACGCATGTTCATTTAGGCCTGACTGTTAGTCTGTGTGTGTCTGTGTGTGTGTGTGTGTGTGTGTGTGTGTGTGTGCTGCCCGTCAGTGGTGTTGTCATGGAAACAGTCATGTACTGCTGCTGTGCAGTCTGTCGTTTCTGTGGCAGCCTTGAGTCACCTGTCAGAGGTTCACCTGTCCTGCATGAAACTCAGGTGATCTGGTGATGAGTCTGACGATGTGTTCACACGCTGCTGCAGAAAATCAGAGAGTCCAAACCTCAGAACCACTAAACTACTACTGACACTGCTAATACTGTCTCATGCTACAGCGAGGGCGAATAAGTGCTGTACTTTTTTGTTAAACTTGCATCACTTAATACTCTGATTACTGAATAAATGTTCTTTTGTTTAACCTTTTGTCAGAACAGTTTTAGACCTTTTTGCCATTTTACAGAGTTGTAAGTTGTCAGTTTGTTCAAGCGTCACCCCAAGTAAGATGGCCAGCACATCATGTACCTGGCTGTCATGCTGTCACTTGGGCTGCACCAGATCTCTGCAGACAGTAATGCAGCTTCTGAGGTGAAGGTGAAGCAGAGTTGAAGTGAAGTGTGGAGAAGAGATGTGAGATAGAGTGTGAGCTGACAGAGACAAGTGCACCTGTAGTAATAACAACTGGAAGTTAGAGTAATCTGTCAGTAGGTGGAGCTTTAGCAAAGACACACAGCTCACAGAGCACATGAGCATACAGTAAAACACTGAGAGAAAGACTGAAGTAATCTGAGTCAAAAATCTCACTCCCAGTTACTCTGAGGGAGTTTTATCTCAGTCCAATCACCTGATGCACCTGATAAAATGTGAAATAAAAATGTAAAGAAGAAATGTCCCACTGACTCCGTTGTAAGATTACATTTTACAGATTACAGATTACACAATGCAGTCAGCATGAATGCAATCTCAACGTTAGGATGCATCACTGTTCACTTCCTGCATCCCACCAACAGTAACTGTTTGTTTCTTTTTTCACTGACGAGCTTAATCAGGACTGTTTGACTGAAGCCAAACTTTGGATCAGGAAGCACTGTGAGCCGTGGCTTTGGTAGGTGATGACACATGAGCTGAAATGTTTTGGGAAAGAAATCTTAATGTTTAATGTTTTAATAGTCTACAGGTGCATCTTTCACATCTTCAACACAGCATGATGTTTGTGCAGTCTGATGGTTCCATTATGGGCACATTTACAGGAAAACAGACAGTAAAGTAGGATATGAAATATGATCGGACCCCTTTGTGCTACGGCAGCCAAACACCAAATCAACCTCCTATTCCTCCTCAAGGGTGGAGCTACATCCATAAGCTCCACCCTCTGAACCATATTTGGTCACTCCTGGTACCAAAAAACCAAATGATGTCACAGTGGCCATGCTCTGTCATACTTTGTGTGTG